>JANHFL010001258.1:231405-250208 GCA_032468155.1 Oxyrhabdium leporinum | reverse complement strand
AGAGGAGAACGGACCTGAAAAGCAGATTAGTGAAGGGATGTCACTGTCCTGGGGGTGGGGTGGGGGTTTGGCATGGGTGGGGGAAAGGTTAGGGCACCCCTCGAAAAAGGGCCTAGCCGTGTTTTCAGGGGGCAAAAGAAAATAAGATTCAGTCTTATTTTCTGAGAAACACGGTATTAGGTATGCCATATATTGCACATTAATAACTTTATTTTTAACGCATCCACAATAATTATCTTTGGGATGCAAGATAATTTAGTCTCCTTCAAGAAATGTCCTTGAATTAAGCAGTTATAATAAAATTACTGATTTCACCAAGATTATTTCTAAATGCATATATATGTATTTCCTTTATAGATCTAGAGAATGAATGCAAGTTCTTCCTCAGTCAAAGGCCATATTTTTGAATTTAACTTCAGAATGTAGGATTAAAGCTACGTTTTTCTGTTATTTACATTTAATTAAAATTAAATATACTAATTTAACTTTACACACTGAAAATGTGGATTTAATGATTATGTAAAAGCTAATTTGATAGCATTAGCTGCTTCATATTTTCTTATGAAAAGCAGAGTTCTTACCATTATGCATTTATAACATTGGAATAATTAAAACTAATAAACATAAGCAGCTGTTCATCTTGTATAACATTAACATGCCAGATAGAACACATTTGCTTAATCAGGGTCTGATATAACTTGTTGGACATAAGAGTGAAGGAAGGTCTCACCATGTACTCTCCATGTTGGTTTCATTTGCTGTCTTAAAAGGGACAGATTGTTGTATGCAAGCACAGCAGCATCTAATGCATTTAGTCCTTCCCAAGGGTAAGCAGCAGCATGAGAAGTTTTTCCATAGTATTTCACAGTCACACTAGGAAATAAAAGTCATCACTTGTTTTTAAACAGTTTTAAAATCCCTTTGGGTTTCATTTCATGAAAATAATTTTAAGGAGATGTGCATGCTGCATTGTATAGTATTACTTCAAAGCTCTACAAAGACCTGAAACAGCAAATCAACACAAGGTTATGAATGGAAGGTGATACAGACCTTCCATAGTCAAAGCTAATCTTTGGCACTGAAAAACATTATTAGATCTCTAATACCGATATATTATTAGAGAACTGATACAGCACATAAAATTAAGCCTGCAGGAAATTAATGAATTAGTACCTAAATCCTTTAGCAAAACCATGTAAAAAGAACACGTTAAACATGTGTGAAGATGAAAACATCCTGGAATTTTATTAAAGGTTTATCTTCTCTACTTGCTTCTTTCTATAGTAGTTTTGCTTGTACCAAGGCAGGATTTGTTTAATCCATGATTTATTGTTTAAGTCAGACCCTATCTAAAAAAATGAACATAATAAATGTGCTTTGTTTGGTCACTCCTATGTTGCCTTCCATTGTTCTTGGCCAGTATCTAGTACAGAGCAAACACAGATAAGACTAATTCATTTGCTCTTCCTAGGACAGGAAAATGAACAAATCTCACTATTGTTTACTTCTATATGCTAACCCAGAAATCATTTCTAGACAGGAAAAAAATGTTTTACAGAACACAATACACCTGCATTAAAAGTGTAGTTATGCAAATTAATTTCTCAGAGTTATTCAAATAAAGAAATCTATTTGTCACAGAGCTCCATAGAAGACCAAGTCATCTGAACTAGGCCAAAATAAAAGGATAAGACAGCAGATGTTTCTTTTATAAAATGTACATGACTGGCAAAATATATTTTACTTCCTTTCCAAAGACAAAGTCTTATTTGAGTTGAGCTTGACTATGGTTATGTCCCTGTAGTTCTGCTGGCAATGAAATGAAGGATGTTTGCCACTGCTTTCCTAAATAATGTACTTTTCACCTCCCTCACTTGCAGTCATCCTTCTTACTGGTGGCCTCTCATTTCAGTACTAAGGCAAACTCTGAACAGCTTTTTTGGGATCAACCAATTGCCCAAATGTGGTCACCCATCTGTTTATTTCCAAATAAACATGTATTTGCTAAGTCTAAAAAAGTAATATACTAAAATGACAGCCCTGACAATGAAAAACATGATAAAATATAACATTTGACTAAGAGGAACTGAGTTACAAATGCAATCTTAAACATAATGAGTGAAAACTGAATGTTTATAAAGCATATGTAAAATTATATCAAGGAACGGAATTCGGAAATGTTAAAATTTCAACCCTATTTTGCTGATTTAGAAATTATTGGCAAATATCTAAAACTTCTTAGAAATCTTTCAGTAGCTGCACCTTCAGTGTAGAATAGTCTTCACTAAGCGATTACGTAGGTCTCAACTGTTGCAGGCTCCAGATATTCCTGATGAGTTATTCTGAGGGCTCTATGATGAGTCTGGACTGATTTTAGACATAGGTATTTAAATTTTATATATTTAAATTCCAAGTGTGAATGTTTTATATTAAATCCTTGTAATACTCCTTATTACAGTAAGGCATCAGTGTCTCATAATTACAGTGGGGGAAATATAATAAACAGATAGTAATTATTGCTGATTTCACTTTATCACAGCCTTCCAAAAATCACTGCATGAATACATGAAGCTAACTATAATTGTAGTTTGTTTTTGCTTACATTCATGTTCTTTTCATCTTATTGATGTCTTCTGAATTTAGGAAAAAGTATATTTAAAACAATGCTATTCTGCTTTTATATTTATAATTTAAAGTACTCAGCATGCTAGGGAATTCTGATTCTACAAAGAATTATAAGCAAAGGAACATGCACTTCTTTCAAAACAGAGGAACTTTGGGTTATATCTCATATTTTTCACTGACAACATTGAATATTCACTTAATGCTAGATGCCTGCCTTGATTTGCATGTAAGTAACAACCAAGCATGACAGATTTTTAAGCACAAATGCAAAATATGTGTGCATAGTCCATTGATGATATGATACGTGCGTCACAGAGAACATGCCAGATCATTGAATGCTGGGAAAGATGAAAGGTAAGAGAAGAAAAGGATGATCAGCAGCAAGGTGGATGAATTCAGTTACAGCAACGATGGGTGCATTGAAGGTCTGAAGACTTGAAGGCCCAGGTAAAGGACCAATTGTCTTAGAGAAAATTTATTTATGCAGTCATTAAGATCTGACATTGGCTTAATGGTACATAATCAATTCCCATCCCATATAATGGGCCTTCATAAAAATCATGAGCACCAAAGTCAAAGACAAAAAAGCAGAATGTTTAAGATTAGCAAAGATCTGCACATTTTATAACATTATTTTAGAAGCTGCATATAACCCATACAATAAATGTGCTACACATTAGTTTTAAAATTAGAACTTACAGTTAAAGAAAATTTAAATGATTTTCCCAAAATTATTTCCTGAACAAACTTTACAAAATATCAGAATATTCTTTTCCAGAGCAGAAAACAATTGTGTAGGTTTGTGCTGCATTATCAATTACTTACATTTTCAGCATTGTCTCAAATAACCAAACAACTTGCAAAGGTCACTTCAGAGCTTAATTTATTTGGATCATGCCTGGGTTTAATTGATTAGCATGAAAAAGAATGAAACAGGGCAATCTATTAAGAACCAAAGATTCCATTTCTAGAATAAGTATTTGTTGGTAAATTCAGCCTTCCAGTATCCATGAATCCTTATGCCTATTTATGCCTACAGATATATTTTTAATTAGAGTGAGCATGAAATGAAACACAGAATTTAAAATATGAACATATTCATATAAAGGTTATTATGTCTGTTTTTCTGTTAAATGCATTGATAAGAACTACCTTCTGAGCTTGCTTTCTTCTTCCTGCTCCATCTCAGCTTTTTCCCTTTTTTTGCAACTTTTATACTATCAAAAGTAGACAGAGATGGCCTGCAGGCTTTTTCAGATGAGGAGAAGTACACAGAATAGGGCCTCTGACAAGGAATTCTACTAGCAGGCAATATCTGGTACTAAGGCTGAAGCAAAAGGTAGGTTGTATCTGTACATTTTTATATTTTTGTTTAGTTAATAAGAAGTGGCATAGAAATACTATGTTTAGTTAATAAGTTAATAAATACTATGTTTAGTTAATAAGAAGTGGCATAGATATTTTTGTTTCCTAGGATTCTGTGTTAGAAATATAATCAGTTCTAAACTAAAATGCTGACTCATTTGAGAAATAAATGAGAAACAACTTTCTATAAAATGTTTGATAAGTGTAAAGAAGGTGTAGAGAGCAAGGAAAAAGACCTTGATGGATATATACAAACTGTTAACTAAACAACAGGGGCAAAAGCATTTTTAAACTTCCGAATGTCCAAATGATGTTATAGCAAATCTCAGTTTAGGAAGTTTTAGCCTTCCTGTGGCTTCTTGGTCTGGTCTACCTGGTGGAGCTAACATATCATCACTACATTTAAATGATAGTACTTTTGGTACTTTTTGCAATATATTTTCTTGCGTACACACTACAAAAACTATTAGTATTTCATAACTATAATGATGCTGATCAACTGTTACACTTTGAGAAAAAATTCTTCAACTTCTACATCAGGGTGTGAAACTCATGTTGTCATCACATGATATATTGGGACTTTTTTCCCCTTCGCTAAACTGGCGTGGTTGTGGCCAGCACATGACACATCTGGTCCATGGGCCAGGAGTTTGACAGCCCTGTTCTAAGTTAACCACAGGAAATCATCACTGCAAGACTAAGATATATCTAACACTGCAATTTGCTTCATTTACCAAGTCCAAGAGAATACAGTACTAACTATGAAAAACCACTAGTTTTCATAAAAACACACCTACATTATTACACTTTTTTCCTTCCATTCAAGAAAGTTCAATTCTTGGAGAACTGCCTGGACAAGTCCCTGCAGTTTTCTTGGCAAAGCTTTTCAGAAGTGGTTTTCCATTGCCTTCTTTTTAGGGTTGAGAGAAAGTGGCTAGCCCAAGAATACCTAGCTGGCTTTGTACCTAAGGCAGATTAAAACTCATGGTCTCCAAGTTTCTAGTCTGATGCTTTAACCAGTGCACTAAATTGTCTTTCATTACACTATTATAGACATATGAACACCTTGTGACATTCAGAGCCATATAAAATAAGCCATGTTCATTTTAAAGAATAACATTGAAGTATGCTTTGTTTTCAATTCAGCATTTTCCACATATCATTAATTGTTGTTGTTTTAACCATTGTTGTGTCCAACTCTTGGCATTTTATAGGAAAGTGCTCTCCATGCTATCATGTCAGACACAGCTTCTTTCAGATGTTGGATATTTATCTTTGTATCAGTTTTGATATTATCAAGCCAACATGTTCTTTGCTTGCCCCTTCTTCTTGTTCCACTAACCATTCCTAGCATCATTGACTTTTCAATGATGATTCATGTCATTAATACCAGAGGTATTAGCAGAAGGCTGTTAATCAAATGTATTAGCAGTCTGTAGACTTTCAGAAGCATGAAATATTGAAAGAAGAAAACTCCATTATATCCAAGCTAAAACAATCCCAAATTTTTTATGATTCTACATGAGCTTGATTTGGGGATTTAAGAAGAGACATAAAGAAAAATGAAAATAAATGTAAAATTAACATTGTTCCATATAAATTTGAGTTATGAAATATTCAATTCTGTATTATAGGTAAACATCAGATCCAATTCCCTGAGCAGTTCTGTAATGAACGTCATAGCCCCAGTTGAAACAAATTATTTACAGAATAATGTGAAGAGGCATTACGAAATAAGAACTGTATTGAGCAATTCAAGTGTTTTAAATACACTCAGCCTTATCTGTAGAACCAATTATAGTACAGCTATATGTCTCGACAGAAAGTAGTCAGTTGAAAATCTTGAAAAACGTTGAAAACAATAGCATGATAAATGAGAAAGATGTACTTGTTGCAACCTCTATAATGATGAAGTTTCATGAATCCTTAAAAATGGTTGCTTTGTTTTTTTTAAAAATAAAATATTTGACTACTGATAGCTACACATTCATAAAAAATTACAATACAAAAATATTCAGATTAAATGAATACTGCATATTTCAGATATATCTGATAACTGAATTCTCCTGATCTCCTACTATTTTATTTTACTTTAATTTTACATGTAATACATTATCAAAGAAGTTACTGAAAGGTCACAAAACAGGATGTCATTTGGGATAATACTTTCCTTACCTCACAATTATCTCAATATTGCCAAGTATATTACTAAGCAAAACTGAACCAATAAGCAAATATGGAGCATTGTAAATAAGTAGATAAGAAGGGAATTTCATAGCCCTGCTCTGGAATAACAAGAATGTGGGAGCCTTTGATGTTTACCAGATGTTTGGGTAATATATAGCCATGGAGTTTATAGAAAATCAAGGGAGGTATCATCAGGAATGCCTGCAAGGTTGTGTATATTGTGTCAAAAAAGTCAAGATGGCAGACATGCCCTTACAATCAAAGCCCTGTCTCTTTGTAAAACTGGTGGAACATACAAAGACATGAGGGATTCAACTGTGCAGTTATATCCACTATTTTTTTTACATCCTCACTACTACAAATATCCCTGTAAAAAGGTAATGGCTACTCCATTTTCTAATTGTTTATATTAGCCAATACTACCGGGCCCAACCCACAGTTAGATTGCTTAAAAATGTGATAACAAGAAAAAAAACAAAAAAAAATACTGGCAGGTTATTACAGGTAATCTTTAATTTATGAGCACAATTGGGATTGAAACTTGCTTTACTAAACAATGCAGTTGTTAAGTGAGTTGCCCCTAATTTTATGACCTTTTTTGCCACCGTGAATCCTACTTCCCCCACTGATTTCAATTGTTGGAAGCCCACTGGGAAGGTTGTAAATGGTGATCACTTGACCATGGGACCTGTAACTGTTGTAAACACATGCCATTTGCCAAGTATCAAATTTTGATCATGTGATCATGGGGAATCTGACAGTTGCATGTGTGATGACTGGTTGTAAGTCACTTTTTTTCAGAGCCATATCTTGGAACAGACATTAAATGAGTAGTAATAAGTCAAGGAATACCTGAAATAACTATTTTTTGTAGAAACAGTTTCTGAAAACGCTTACCCTCTTGTTTAGCAAAACACCACAGAGCCCTGGGTAAGATACAGTTGCAAGAAATTGCTGCTTTTGCTTATCGTAGATATTGTTCCTTCTTTGGAGGATTAAAAAGTTTGGCATTCTGCCTCCTTCAAATATTAAGATAGCAACAGTAAATACAAGTGAGTTATTGGAAATGGTGGCAACTGTTTTTTCTGGCCATTGCTGCTTCCTTAGTATAATATAGTAATGAGTACTAACCATGACAAGACCAGGGGCCATTTGAGTAGGACTCCTCAAATGTAGGACTACCGTTGGAGCAAGAATTCAGGAAAAGATGCTGTTGCTACAATTGTCAAAGGAATAAAAAGTGTATTTCCATCATCCTATCCATGCATTCATGTTAATAATGGAAGTAGCTCTAAACCAATAAGAACTGAAACATGGACTTCTGATGTCTCTCCTATACTATGTACCATTTTCCTCCCAAAGAGACCCTTCAGGATATTATATACCGAGCACAGAACCTCAACTTTTGCATAACACAGGCAAAATGAAGCAGAAGTTTACTGCTGAACTCCATAAATGTGTTGTAGGGTGTTGTTCATGAACTGACACAAAGGATGAAAAAGGATTCCAAGCAGTCTTCAGAATCTAAATGGGGATCAAAAGGCAAAGGACCCTTTTTCAGACATTATCAGCAACGCTTTCCCACTCCTCTGTACTCACTCATGTTCTGCAATATCAGGTAAAAAAGCTGCATCTTCTTGAGAGGGGTGAGCCATAAAAACAACATCTAGACTATCAAAAGCCCCAGCTTTAATTAAGTCTATTTTGCCTCCTCCATCTTCTTCCGCAGGGGTACCCAGCACTGTGACCTAAAACGAGAAGGTGACAAGGCATCAGGATCTGGGAAAACAGCAACGAAACATCCCGCTAAGGGAACCCAGCCAGGGAAAGCCCGCTTATTGGAGTTCGTGTGCTCCTCTCTTCAACGCGGCGCTCAGACTGACAACGTTTTGGAAATGCATAGCTCTCTAGATAAAGATAAGAGATTTACCAAAAAAAAACCCACAACAACCCAAAAACAAAACCCCAACAAGATATGCTCGAAATGTAAAGTTAGCACTTCACAAACCCGTGCCCTCCTTAGCATTAAAAAGCAAGGAGGGCGGCGAAGAGGACCAAGATGCCAACTCGCTTCTCACCTTAACAGCGGGCACCTGACGAAGGAGGCCGGCAGGGCTCTGGCGAAGGCTTTCCAGGGCGCCCTTCAGGCCCAGCGCGGCGGCGGCTCCCACTTCGGCGATGAGGTTGTGCCCGCAGGCGTGCCCGATGGCGGGCAGGGCGTCGTATTCGCACAGGAAGCCCAGGCGAAGCGGCGGGGGCGACGGTGGGGTAGCCTGGTTCGTTTCGGCGGGAGAGCAGGGCGCCCCGTCCCACTTCCAGTCTGCCCGGAAGGCCGTTTCTAACTTATAGCTGCGCTGCACCGACCAGGCGCCCGAAGATGAGGAGACGGGCAGGCCGGCGAAGAAGCTCGTCAGGGCGGCGTGAGCCTGGTGCTCTTCGAAAGCCAGCTCCGGGTGGCTCCAGATCTCCCGGCTTAGCTCGCCCAGGGACTCCGAAGACTCGTCGATGCATTCAGCCGCCCACCTCTTCCATTCGTCCAAGAGCACCTCCGCGGCGGACGCCGCCTCCCCTGCTTCGTTGGGTCTCATTGCAATGGTCGGACAAAAGGAAGGAAGGACCGGAGAAAATAAAAGGGAGCAGAGGAACTGTTCTCAGCTTTCCGAGGAGAGGACGTAATGATGATGATGATGATGATGATGATGCAGAATTTAAAAATACGCCTAAAGAAGAACTAGCGCCCACGAAAGTCGCCGAGCAGTCTGAACTTCACGTTGCCCGAGAGGCATCTTATATATCCTCGTTTATTTCGCAACTCTTTCCCTGAAGCCTGCTGGGAATAGTAGTTTTTTGTTTTTTTAAATTAATACTGTAAAAGTATTTCTGAACTGGACTTCCGCCAGAATTGCACCACCCAAGGCGCTGAAGTACAAAACTGTAAACAATGTAAAAGAAAACATGACGTTCGTTTCTAAAAGCGAGGGATTGCAATGTCATTTCTTTTCATCTATCTGTAGGGTTGCATTCCGACAACTAGACTTGATACTGTCAACATTGTCTTTCTATATATTCTCCAAATGCAAGGCATAATTTAAAGACATATTTCTGAGCTACGATTTGATCCGTTGTTACTCTTCCTAGTATTCCTAGAAATTTAAGCTGCTTCTAGTTTTTTAAAGTAATTTAAGGACAAGGTAACGAAAATATGTCAATGAATGTTTTCCTGGAACCGATCAGATTTATCTGACAAATATTGAGGATATCTTATGCCGCACGTTGCATCAGACAAACGTCTGTATTTTTGTACCGTGGGTGTGTAAAAATTCTGTAATTTTCAATTGGTTTACAAGAATACCATCTGTTAGGGTCACATAAGGACCCATTATATCATCGCGTTTAATGCAGCTTAACAACATGCGAATTGCTGCGAAGACTCGGTGGGAGCACACAACCCACCGCCCTCTTTCGGTTCGGGGCGGGGCCGGGGCTTTCACGTGATTTTCTCGACAGAACTACAAGTTCCGTCACCCGTTGGGGGGGAAAGGGGGAGGGCTCGTGACGTCTCGTTCGTTGCTAGC
This sequence comes from Oxyrhabdium leporinum, assembly GCA_032468155.1. NCBI lineage: Eukaryota > Metazoa > Chordata > Lepidosauria > Squamata > Cyclocoridae > Oxyrhabdium > Oxyrhabdium leporinum. The sequence goes on along the minus strand of JANHFL010001258.1, from coordinate 240,456 downwards.
GTGCGCTAACCGTTAAGGTGTGTTAACGGTTCCCTTCTTTCCACCTCGGATGTTCGTTGAATTGGTGTCCCCCCGTCCCCCCCCCCGACCGTTTCGACTTTGGCACCGGGGGAGGATGAGCCGCCGAAGAAGGGCAGCCTTGGGAGGGAAAGTCGTGGCAACGCGGAGTTCAACGCCAGACCGAACAGGGCAAACGTCGCGGTTTACTTGATAAGGGAAGGGAGAAGCCGACGGAGCAACGTGTAGTCGCAAATAAGAATCCTCGATGGGAGGGGCGGGGGGGGGGGAAGCTCCCCGCGCGCAGCCGCAATTGGTTTCCTCCCTTTGCGAGTCGCCTTTTAGCCGACCGAAAGGCTCGTCTGTGGTGCAGAGACAGCTCTTGTCAAGTCACTCCCGCAGAGAACTTGCGTCCTAGCGAGACTGAAACGAAAAAAATCCAGTGCTTCTAGAGCAGGACGCTTGTTTGTAGGTATTTTGGTATTGCCATCACTAAAAAAATTCAGCTATGCTTGATGCCCACCGCTGCTTATCACCAAATTCGTTTTGTTTATCGTCATATAATTCCTTATCAGACCAAGCAATTCAGAATCACAAAATTAGAATGAACTTTGGAAGTTTTTTTAGCCCAACCGCTTGCCATAGCAGGAATCCGCCCCCTCCCCGACCATTCCCAACAAATGGCAGTCTGACCTTTGTTGAAACTTACCCTGTTAGAGCATCCACCACTCCAGGAGGTAGGCTTTACACTACTTAAAATTCCTCACATTATTAAGGAAATGCTTCCATAAAAGTTTAGATCCTATTTTGTAAAGATTGGTTCTTGTTCTACCCTCAGGTGATAGGCACAATAAATTCATGCCCTCTTTTCCTATGACAGCCCTTAAGTATTGAAAGTCTGCTATTATGTCTCCTCATAGGGGAATTTTTAGGCTAAACATGCCCAGTTCTTTTAACCACTCTGTACAGGAGTTAGCTTTCAAGTCCCTCTTCATTTTTTATCTCTCTACTCATTCCAGGTCTTCAGCATCTTTCTTGTATTGTGCTGACAAGAACAGGACATAAAAATTTTGGTGTGGCTTGACTAATGCAACATAGAGGGGAAACACTACTTGTCATAATCAGAACGCTATACATCTTTTGATACAGCCCAAGGTTGCATTTGATGTTTTGGCAACTGCACTGGACTATGGATCATGCTTAATCTGTGGTCTACCAGGATGTCTAGATTCTTCTAACAAATACTAGGGCTAAACCACATACCAATCAGTCTTGTACTTATATATCTGATTTTTCCTATCTAAAGTCAGAACTCTACATTTTTCATCATTGAAGTGCATTGTGTTGGCCAAATGTTGAAGTCTATCAAGAATTTATTTGAAACCTGATACCATCTTTTGAAACGCTAGCAATTTCAAAGTGAGTATTACTTTAAAAATGTGATTGATTTCATGTTAACTTCAGAAGTACTAATTATTTTATTTATTGACAGTTATATGAATGAGGTGGTGAGAAAGTGACCACAGTTATTGCAATGTTATACATAAGGAAGCAGAGAAGGAAATATATTGAGTTTTAATCAGATAGAGAAAATGCACTGTAGGGTCTTTTATGCTCTAAGCTTGGTTGTTTTCTTGCAATATTTCATTTCCCAACTAGGTAACATCATTAGTGCATGTTTATAGCAACTTTTCTTTTTACACTCTTTCCCAGGCTGTGAATAAGTTAGCAAAAGTTATGAATCGTAAGAATCTAATTCAATGAAGCACTGACACAGATATCAGAAGAAATAAAAAAACAAGAAACTGCATAGTGAGTCAAAAACATGAAAAGGCACTGATAACTAAATCTGTGGAAGAGATTGATAAAATTAAGCTGTAAGTATCTTACATGATAGTAAGAAATTACTCCATTATGGTTGAAAATGAGACTGTCTATATGAATGTTTCATGTATTCACAAACTTGGTTGACATTGCAATTCTTCAGCTTAATTTATCTTGTATTCTTGAAAATCATTAGAGATCTTTCCCAATCTTGTATCCCTTCAGTAGCAGAACACCAATGTGTTCTGAGGCAAGGAATGATGAGAAGTTTAGTGTTAACACATCTGGGGAGGCACGATCTCACCTCTTTCTAGTCTCTTATTTTCGTTATACTACCCAAGTGAACTAACCCAGAAGATATTTAATTATATTTTTTTCAATTCCCATGGTACTTGCCGGTAGTTTTAGTGGTTTGAATTAAAAGATTACTGTTAGAACAACCTCTGTAAGCAAGATTTTATAACGTGTTAAACATTAATTTTGATTGTGCTTTTATAGCAAATAGCAGAAGATAGACAGAATCAAATCAAACTACAAATGATTCTGGAGAGTGGGTTAGAAGAGCTTTGCTCCCAGATCCAACCAATACCAGTTAGTGAAATAGAAATGAATGGCAATTTCCCTGTTAAGATTTGTCCTTTTGTTTTTGGGAAAAATAGACATGTTTCAATTGCTGACTTTTTACTTTAGGAAGTTAACAATTGGGAATGTTATCTCTTCATCCTTCTGTCACTAGAATTTTAATCCTTTAGCAGCAAGCTACCTTTGAATACATCAGAAATAGATTATAATTCTTATACAAATCCAGTTCTTTTTTATTATTCTATTGCAAAATAAACAGTTGTAAAGATGTTAATACAGTTTTAATAAAATGTCACTTTCTTAATGTGATACAGCATTAAAACAATGAAATATCTGTATAATACTGTTTTAAAATATTTAACACTTTTCAGGCTTTACTAAAAACAACTCGGAGAAGAAATTTGATTGTCTAAAAAAAGTAAATAATATACTTATCATTACTTTGAGGTGGTACGCAGCAAGTGTTGCCACTAGGTGCTATTCAAAAATAAAAGCAATTCATTGTTTTTGCTATTGTGCTACTTTGGGAAAATTACAGGTCTGGCTATTACTATTACTACTACTATTACTCTATGAAGGAGATGGGTGGTCAAGAAGTTTGATAAATAAAATAATAGCAAATGAGATAATCCTACACAGTCATAGAAAGATGCTCTTTAATATTTGTTCATTGGCTTTCTTTTGCTTGGGTAAATTTTCTATGGAGAGTGTTAAGTGCAGGAACCTAGAAAATTTTCAAAAGCTATGCAGCAAAAAAGAGTGCACAACAGCCCTCTCTATCCAGATGTTTTGGATTTTAATACGTCCCAGCTAGCAGGTCAGTGATAAGGTAATATGCCAATTGTTGCCCAAAAGTTCTGCAAATACCAAATTGCTTATTCCCTTCCCATTTTTTTTCTTTTATTTGTATATTGTACCATGTTATGTTTGTACCACTTTCTGTACTGGGTATGTTTCGTATTGTATTCTTTTTCTATGGAAGCAATGGCATAGAAATATATTTAATGAACAAGTAGAGACTAGCATATTTTGTTTGAAGCTACCGGTTAAAATGAAGTATCTTTTGTAGGAGGAGAAGCCATAGTCACATGTTTTGACTACGTATCCAGTAGGAAACTACTTGGACCTTATTAAAATAACATTTTACATACTTTTATTCTGTAAAAGAGTTACATGAAATTTGGTAGTACATATCAAATCAATTTTGAATGCAACATATACTGACATTTATATTGTTTAATAATATATAGATATCAGATCCTAGAAGACACCATTTTGTTGTAATGAACAAAATAAGGAACAAGTCCACTCACATATGGTACTGGAAACAGAGAATGTATTTTGATATATTTTTGTTTCATTCTGAATATGGTCCATTTTTGTGATTTGAACACTAAACACTAAACTTCATCCTTTAATACAGGGGTCCCCAACCCCTGGTCTGTGGCCCAGTACCGGGCTGTAGCCCAGCTGGAACCAGGCTGTACAAGGCGTAAAGCTCCATTTGTGTAAGTGGTGGGCGGGTGGGTAGTGTGCAAAATCATCCCCTCTCCGCCGCCACTGTTGCTGGTCCACGGAGTCAGAAAGGTTGGGGACCGCTGCTTTAATAAATTTGTTTGAATGTTAAGTTGATAAAACAATAACACAGAAAATAACGCTGTATATTTGCCCTTTTTTAAAGACACAGTTCTTGGATGATTTAAGACTTACATTATATTTTTTATGCCAAAATATTTGCTGCGTTAAAACAATTAGTCTAAATTGTATGAATCCCTAATATTTCTTTGCAATTTTAAAATAGTCACTGATTTCAATATGAGTAGGCTTTAGCAGCATATGATCAGATTTGCATGAACACAGTAGGAGTTTTCCTTTCCTGTTTTGGGGATTGGGGAAAAATTCATTATACTGACAGATATATTGTTAAGTGGATGAAACTACTTTCAGAAAGCTTTAAAAATCAAAGTTTGCATAAGAGCACAGTTGACATTCTTATTTAAAGTCCAAGATGAGTTCTACTAAATTAAAAGAGAAAATGTCCAGAAATGCTGCTAGATTAAAGATTCATGTTTGAATGTTCCATGGTTATCTTACATTTTTATTACATATCTGCATTGCTGCTACTACAGTGAACTCTTCTATGTTTGAGATGAGACACAAACTGATGTGTACAGGCAGATTCTAAGAATATTCCCAGAACTTCCCAGGTATATCTATTCAAAAACTTTTAACCAAATATAACAGACAAAGATGAGATGCCATGTTTATTGGACAAAAATGAAATAATCATGATGGCGCCTTAATCACTAGAACAAATTTGCTCTCACTATCCTGGCTTGAAAAACATCTTTTTGATTTGTTAAGGTAAAAATAGAGCATGTTGCCCTTTTTGCAACAGGTTTTGCAATATCTTTTTCCCAATTATGGTAACTATGACTGAGCTTACTGGTGTGGAGGTGAGTGGACACATACAGGAACAAGACACGGATGATCTAGGAGGGGAGAGAATGTGAGAAAGAATGTTTGCCATGAATCCAGCAGGTAGATGAGGCAAGTGTTCCCACTGGTGGAAAAACAAACTACCCACAAGCTTTGCCAAGCCATAGAACTGAAAAGGAAATAAAAAACCCCTTTACTTCCAAGAAAGCAGCAGCAAAGAGGAAAAATAAAACACATGGATCTTCTGTATGGCAGTTTTCATTCTGTTTCTACTCCCAATCCTTCATACACTAATACAAAGCTGATTTTTTATTATCTTCATTTCTATCAGTTCTCTCAGCTTCAAACAGCCAAGAACAGGCAGGGAGTAATAAACAAATTACCTCTTCAATTGATGAAAAGTTTTTTATTATGGAACTCAAAATAGTATATGTCCTCAGAGTTGCTATAGTCCTAACAATCTCCTGCCTCCAATTCTGCACAAAATAAAAAGAAAGGTATAGTTAGAAAAATGGGATAAGAAGGAGAATTTAAAGATCAAAAGCTTAAGTGAATACAGTTGTAAATATAAGCAACCCTGGAGCAAGAATGAGAGTTTGGTATAATGGTTAAGGCATCAGACTAGAAAACAGGAGACTATGATTTTAGTCCCACTTTAGCCAGCTCTGTGATCTTGGACCAGTCATACTCAGCCCTAGGAAGCAGGCAAGAGCAAAATACAATCTTACCAAGAAACTGCAGAGACTAGTCACAGAGTCGCCAGGCGTCAATACGGACTGGGCTTAAAAATCTCAGAAAATGTAACAAATCAGATTTCTGAGAACACTTAAGTTTTAGATATTCATCTTTGGAAGAAATGGGGCAGGGAGCCAAAGGCTCTTAAAGAACTCTCGACTGGCTGCCCAGACAGAAAGACAGTTATTTCAGCCAATATCCCAGTTAATGTAATCCTTCCAAACAGATCTTTTCTGGAGACACCACTCACTAGTATTACAACTCAGCATGATGTGAAAAATCCAAGACTAGAAAAGAAAAAAATCCTCGTATGGACTGATCTTTTAAGTAAATTTGCCTCTTCTCTTTTATCAACACTTAAAAAATACTTCCATATGAAAAGAAATGGGCAACACGAGCAGCTCTGAAGTATTTCCTACATTCTATTTCAATTTTTGGGTGTCTCTTTACATAGAATTATTTGACTTGTATTGATGTCATAGTGGACTTTGTTAATTAGGAATGTCATGATTTTGTCCTTTGCCAGTGAGGCTATCTAGGCAACCTAGGGGCACTTTCCTTGAAGATTTTCAAAGAAAAGAATTGAGTTCAATATTTTAGACAGTTTGCACAGTTGCACATACATTAAACATTGCTGATTTCCCCTTGTTGCAATTGCCAGCACTCACCAAAATAGGCTGCAGAGGATAGGGTGTATGTATGTATGTATGCATTGGAACAATACTTGAGAAAGTTACAGAACAAAGAGAAATATTCATACAATGTTCCCACTGAAAGCTTCAGTCCATGCTATGTACAGTAGCTTATCGGGCAGTGAGAGATCTCTGGTATTTTTGGTTTTGGGCAAGTTCATCAGCATTTTCCCATATGATGTTTAAAGCCTTTAAGGCATCTATGTATCCTTCACCATTGTCATTAACATATTTTAAAAGGATTGACTAACTGTCTCTTGTGGAATTCACAGTAGAAATTCTCAGTTTAGAGGTTTGGTTGGTTCTTACCCTACATTCCATCAATGTTTATTCAAAATTCTCACTAGGCTGCCCTATACTTGGGCATCATGATTAAAATAAAGATGTATTCATCCCACATTCTGCAATCGTTTCTAAAGTAGCAATTTATGTAGTCATCTAGCCATCACTGGAGCAACTGATCTCTTCCAAGAAGGAAGGAATGGGTGATGCTATAAATGAACACCTTTCTGACTTGCATAACTCTTAACGAGATAAAGGCCTAAGAAAGGATATTTTACAAAACAACCGTTCTTCTGTTCCATTACAATTCCCAAAGAGAAAGTTTTTGGCTTCTGAAAAACCAAAAGAACAAACTCTTCTAGTTGATCTCCCATTATGTAATTTTTCTTGCAGAGACTGAATCCTTCCAATGTATGACAACTTATATGTTTTAGTCTATTATTGCCACTTTATGTGATTTCTTGCCACTGCACATCAAATCAGAGGTTACAATACTACCATTTTCCCATCCTAATGAATAACTTCAGCATAGATGGTTGCAGTGACAGAGAAAAGTATACAGTATATCATATAGAAGATGGAACTACCATACAATAGTTACACCTTTTCTTAATTCTATGATAAAATGTCATTGTACCTCTCTTTTTCCATGTCTGTTAAAAATACAGGAACATTGCCTGCTTTCATATAATATCCGAGGACATAGTTTTACAATGAAAATTGTTGAAGCACCATATCCAGCACCCAGCACCTGGGCTCTCAGCGAATGTTCCATAATCCTGGGAAATGGTGCAAGGGCTAAATTTTTCCCTTTTCTGAATAATTATGTAAAATAAACACTGAACATTGAGACCTAATGTTGCATATTGGGGAATCTTCCTTCTGGTAATCCTAGCCTGTAAAGAGAGCTGGGAATGCTGTTTTAGGCCCCCAGTTGCCCCTGTTAAAAATCAGAATGGAATTGAGAGTGAAGTGTTTACAGGGGGTAGGGGAGGATTGATAGCTGGCTGACTTTGACTAGGGATTGCTGGATTCTGAAGCAGAAACAATGCAAAGAGCCAGATCACCTAGCTGTTTGATATGTTTGTCCTTTGATATTGGATGGGCTTTTTTCTTACGAAATAAGAATTATAGTTGACAAGGATCTGACAAAGATCAGAGGGAATTGTTTTGTTGGCATTAGGGCAGAAAATAATGTCATGGTAATGGGTGGTAAGAATCTGGTGGGAGATAGGGGGCATGTCACTGGCAGAAGATATGAACTTTTATGAACTTACCAACTTCTAAATTTCATTTATTTATTAAACAAATTTATATAGCTACATAGCTCACACATCTATCAACTTCCATGGAACTGGCTTTTTATACAAATTTTGTATAGCAATCCTTAGGACCGTATCCTGATATCTAGTCATTGGTAATTCTGTTGCCCTGGCCTCCAACTGTTATCTGTAATAAGGCCTGTCTTCTCCAAAACCTTATTCTGTAAGGGAGAATTGCTGCACAACTCAGCTAAGGTTGTTAGGAAAAACTGAAGATGGCTTGGATTGGATGGCGTCTAGTGGTCTCTCTGGATACTTGTTTTTGTTTCTGTGTTTTATGAGGTACTCTGCCCAGAGTCATTGATGAAATGGGCAGCTATAGAAATCAAATAAATAGCCATCCTGTCTCTAACTAGATCAGTGCCACAAAGAAAAGGTTAGAGAGGGTCACTGATCATACTTGTGGATGATCTCTGACAAAACGTGGGGTAGGATAGTCCTTGACTATCCATGATTTTTCAGCATCAATCATAGTATCCTTCTGAACTGCCAAAAGAGGTTAGGAGTGGGATGCATGGTATTGTAATGGTTCTTTCTCCTTCCTCTGGGATTGGTTTCAGTCAATATTAGTGTAGGGGATTGGTCTAGATCTAAGCCTTAGCTTTGTGGAGTCCTACAGGACTTTACTATCTTCCATCTCCTATTTAACATCTACATGAGGCTGTTTTATAAGGTCATTCAACATATGGGATCAGATTTCATCAGTAAGCTAACTACCATTCAGCTGTATATCTCCAACCTTGGGTAACAAGCGATGCCATCCAGGATCTTTCTTAGTGTCTGGTGGCTATGGGTGCCTAACTGGAAAGAAACAAGCTTAGTCTCAGCCCTAATGGCTATAAATTTTAAAGTCTACCAGATCTAGAAGTTACTCATCATTGATTAATTACTGAGGTTGCTTTACTGCAAATGGAAGTAGTGATTGAACTTATGAGCTTCCTAGATTTGCAACCTCTGCTCAAAGAGTAGATGGCAGCCAGGGCTAGTAGGGCCTTCCTTTGCAGTAATACATCTTATATGTCAGCTACACCCATTTTGAATGGCAAGCTCCTATTCACTCATGCTTTGGCTACCTCTGACGTGGATTATTGCAACATGCACTATTTTTTATTTTTTATTTATTTTTACATTTATATACCGCCCCATTCCGAAGACTCGGGGCGGTTTACAGCTTATAA
>JANHFL010001258.1:214722-226074 GCA_032468155.1 Oxyrhabdium leporinum | reverse complement strand
TGTTGATCTAGCAGGTTTCTTTCTGCAGCAAGAAAAGGGAGGAATGAAAAAGCACAAGGACAGTGAATATGATCACTTTCATTACTGTATTATATTCCCTTTCTATCAAAATATTCCATGAGGAAGATACTCTCACAGGAATTTAGGAAGCAAGGCATCATATTCTGCATGTATAGGGGCGTTTCTGCAATTTCTCTTTCAAAAAATGGTCAATTTCCTTATTTAATAGGAATTTCAGAATTAAACTACCTCTTTCTTTAAAGATGAAATGAGTAGTTAATGATTTTCTTCTTTGTTCATCAAAAATTGGGGGAGAATTCAATTTAGCTGACAGCTGTACAGTGGGGAAGTACTATTATTGTTTTACATCACAATACAGTTGCAATATAGATTGGCCCTTTTGCACTAGCAAAAGGTACATAATCAATAAATGCTCTATTGAAACAAACAGATTAATTTTGAACAAGGCAAGTTGATTAGGATCATGGCTGTTAAACATTTAAAATTTCCTTGCTAAGATTCTAATATGAATCTGTACCACCATTCTTTTCTCACACCCTCCCATGTAGCTTGCTAATTATGTTTTTGAAAGATGTACTTTGATGCTCAGATATTCCATCTTTATTCATTGGTTCTTAAACAACAAGCAATGAATCAAACAAACAATGTTTATGCACTAACTATACATAAAACAGAATGAGACTCATGTAAATTGGGATCAATTGTTTAAATCCAGGGTTTTAGGGATTTCCTTCAGTTTGTAGAGAACATTTTTATTTTTTGAATGCAAAGGCTTTGTTCCAACCAGAGTAGAATAGCTGATTCATTATCTATGACAAGTGTCCAAATAAGTATCCTTTTAGCTAATGAGTAAATGATTATTCTGTCCAACCTATCAGAAATTTGTATAAATACTTAGTTATTTAGTTGTATAATCAGAAAACGTAGAAGTGAAAATAAAGAACCCAATTCTAGCAGTTAGCCCATGATTCCATTTGTACAACACAGATTAATCATTTTCTGAGTTTATACCACATGTTCATTGGACTTAATCAAATAGCTTAGGTCCATGATGGCGAACCTATGGCACGTGTGCCAGAGCTGGCACCTAGAGCCCTCTCTGTTGGCATGCGCGCTGATGCCAACTGCTCTTCTGGTTTATGGTGCTCACATGCACGCCAGCCAGCTGGTTTTGCAGGTGCTGGAGCACCTGAAAAATGGCCAAAAATCAGGCTGTTTTTCGGGCCTTTTTAAGGCTGTTTTTCGGGCCATTTTTTGCCCAAAAAACGGCCTGCAAAATAACCTGGAAACAGCCCCAAAACAGCTTGAAAATGGTCCCAAAAATGGCCTGAAAACAGCCCCCCAAACGATTCAAAAACAGGCATGCGCGCCCCGGCCAGCTGGTCTTCAGGTTTCCAGCGTTCCGGCACATGCATTCCAGTTTGGACACTCAGTGCTGAAAAGGTTCGCCATCACTGGGTTAGGTCAACTTTGACCCCTCCCGCACCAAGACTCAAAAAGTAACAACTAAAGTTCACACATGGTGCAAATTTTTTATATATGTGTTATATCCTGCCTTTTTCTCCAGGATTTCAAAGCAGCACATACATACATACATACATACATACATACATACATACATACATACATACATACATACATACATACATACATACATACAGCATTCTCTGTACAGCATTCTCTGTTTCAATTTTTCGATGTGCATTAGATTGAGCCGGATAACTAGATTCTGAGGTGTGAAGGTGGAAATTTAAACTGGTTTTCCCCATGCTAATTTAACACCTTAATATTTGTCCTGTACTGTGGCTGTTATGTTTATAACTAACCTATTTAAGCTTACATTATATAATACATAGTATAATGTACTGTAGAAATGCAGTTTTTAATTACTAATTAGTATAGGTCCTTCAGTAAATGTGATGTTTCTTTGATCCCTTATTCAGTTCTCTGTAGTGCATGATCACTTTTATGCGTTCTTGTAACCCTTTCCAAACTCATCACTACATTACATTTTTACTGTACAAAGAAGTTTTCATTTTCTCTTTCCTGAATCAGTTTAATTGTAGACTTCCTGTTGAGATATCACTATATTTGTGAGAGAAAAACATGTGCTTTTACTTTCCCATAGAGTTCTCACCTTCATAAGTCCAGGCTACATTCTACTCTTTTTTTTAGATTTGAAAAGAGAACAGTGCATAATAGCAGTTTCAGGAAGGGAGAAAAACTTTGTGATGTTCTTGTTTGTGGCCTTTTTGTCCTGTATTCAGCTGTCTGAATTGTTTCACTGTTCAAATAAAACACAAATAAAAATTGTCCATTACTAGAAAAATAAAGTTCAAGGGAGGCTTTAAATGTTCCTGTCTGTTTTTACTTAATATAATAGTCATATATTTGAAAGTACTCAATGTTTGCCAGTTTTGATTTCCCCAAGTAGCCAAAGTAGTGGTTAAAGTTTGAATTAATACCACAAGAAATCTTAGGATTATACAAAGTATTTTTTTAACATATTTTTAAATGTAGAAAACATTTTCATGGGTACCAGGTGCCATTATATAGAAACACTCATGTTTTTTTACCTTATTTCTAAAACACTTCAGGCCTGAGGATTTGCGCCGTGAATTTGGTCGATATGGCCCTGTAGTAGACGTATACATTCCGCTTGACTTCTACACAAGACGCCCACGAGGATTTGCTTATATACAATATCCTTTATTTCATTGTATTGTTATTGCGGTGCATTGTTGTTATTGCATCCTAACTTAATGTATTTATTTCTTTGTCTCAGAAAATGTAAAGCAGTCCACAGTGGCTGGCAAGCACCCCAAAGTTTGAATGAACCCGGTTAGATAGAGTCCAAGCAGGCAAGCCAAAAGACACCTTAAAGTTCAAGCTTCAAGGAATAAAGAGGGAGGGTGGAAAAAGATAAAAAGAAAACTGGAAGAGGGAAAGTCCTTTTTCAAGGAAAAAGACAAAGCCACAACACCAAGTTAAGGCTTCGGCTTTCCGACATTTGCACGAGTTCCAAAGTCAAAGCCAAGTCTGATTTGGTTGGTTCTACGGCCCTTGTCAAGTCCATCTAGCAAGCCCAAAAGAGTAACGGTCAAGATCAAGTGACATGGAGGTAACTGACAAAGTTTCCTTTTGTATCTTATCGCTCAAACTCTTACATTTCAAGTCAAGAATTTGTTTGTTTGTAACTGTTCTAGTTTTAAATACTGTTTTCTTAAATTAATACAAAATATTTGTATACGAATATTTGTTGGCTTTTCTATTAATTTATTCCCTAACAAAATCGATATAAATGCAATGGTGCTTGTTTTGATTATCTAGCACAATTTTTATATCATCAAAATTTATTTGTTGTAAAAGAATTTAAAAAAACAGCAAAATGAAAAGAAAGTCAGATTATGAAAATAAGTGGCGGAATAATATTGAACTATGTTTTCAAATTTTAAACTGTAGTTATCCATTAGATGCTAATGAAGACTCTTATTGCAAGGTGCATACCGTAACTATATTTGCACCCACTCAAAGATGCACTAGAAATATAAGGGCTCAGTTATAAAGAGAATTCCTTCCTGTCAGGACTTTGGCATTCATATAAAAGAAGCAGATTTGTTACACAAAGATATGCCATTGAAATGAAATGAAATGAAGTTAGCCTGTGCAGGAATTTTGTATTTTTCAGTGCTCAAAGATTTTTGGATTTAAAATGCATTCAGTCTTCTCTATTTTGTTTGGACATTGAGATGCTTCATATTTTGCGGTATACCAGATATACGTCTTCCATTGCTGCTTTTGATTAGTTTCAGATGTTGATTTATTGCATTTGTTTACTTTTGGCCAATGTTATGTAAATCCACCCAGTATGATTTACTCAGCAAGCCATGATTAAAACAATTATGTTTATGATGTGTGAATATAGACAAAGTGTGAAGGGAGATTTACATTTCCAAACACAGCTGACCAAGATTTTGAAGTCCCACACAAAATACCCACCAACCTTGTAATAGATAATACTTGAAAATTAAATCTATGTATTAACTTTTGCATGTCTGTGCAAAATTGGAATGATTACTTGATAAGGTAATGGTATCTTCTATCTATTCTGGGACCCTGGTAGATGCTTCAACTTGATAGAATGCAAAGCTAGTACTGTTTTGAAACATTTAGTGAACACCTGAAAGTGAATTGTGGCCATTGGTTCTTTTTCATGAATGGAAATGTGATCTTCCTTTCACACTTTACATATTTCTTAGCATATGCCTTGATAAAATGTTGGTATAATTAAGAGACCACATAGAATATGCAACAATTAAGTTTTATGTAGAATATAAAAATAAGATACTTTATTTTAAAAACATTTGAATGTGTGGTCTATGCTATATGATACATTTTTTTGCTTTGTGCATGTTTAAAGTGTCCTTAACAGACAGTCATGTTTGAAGATGTTCGTGATGCAGAAGATGCTCTTTATAACCTCAATAGAAAGTGGGTATGTGGCCGGCAAATTGAAATACAGTTTGCACAAGGGGATCGCAAAAGTAAGTGAAAATAAACACATCACTTACTTATTCTGCAAATATTTATTTAAGAAAGTAGATTTTCATATTGCTTAGAATGATACAAGTACAAAAATCATGACACTCACAATGTAGAGGGACAGTTTATTAAAAAGTAAAAGTAATAGCATGCTAACAATGTAAGACGATTCTGTTTCTTTGCATTCGCCCAGTTTTTGTTTTAATTTCCAGCCCCAGGTCAGATGAAGTCAAAAGAACGTCGCCAGTGTTCTCCAATGGATTACAGAAGATCAAGAAGCCACAGCCGAAGGAGGACACGTAGCCGAAGCTCATCATGGGGCTGGAGTAGAAGACACTCTGACAGCTTTAAAGAGTAAGTTAGTTTCAGTATCAACCAGTGTAAAAAAATACTACTTCATAAAGTGGGACATGATTCAATTGCATAAACTGCTTCAAGAGAATATAATGGCAAAGATGGTAACCAGTGAGGGAAAGGAAATGCTGTTCAAAGTTGTTTTGGACTGGAATAGCATAGAAAAACCATAAACGAATGAATAATGACATCTGTTATATGTATAGGTTCAGTAAATCTGTGTCCTTAAAACATAATTTGAACACAAGGACTAGAGATTAGAGTTGATCCACAATGTAGAATTATCTACAAATGCTTATATTTTATAACTTTGAAGCACTGAGTTATCTTTGCTTTGCATGCTGTCTCTTAGTGGTTGTATTCTTGTTGCCGTTGCAAGGTACAAAACATGCACACAAGATACAAAATACAATTCGGAATGTGTTTGGTTTCAGCAGAAGGCTAAACAATTTAGGCATGTTGTCTAAGGAAGATCCATCCACGTTTACTTTCTGGGATTGTTTTAAATCCCTTTTAAAACGTCCACAGTAGTTTCCTTAGTTTCAAAAAACAACTGGGGACTTTAGGTTTATAGTCTGCCTAGAAGGCACAATAAAGGAAACAAACTACGGTAATTATTTGTATCAAACAGCGACCTAATACTGTGGATGATTTGCAGGTCAAGACATAGATGGCATTCTTATAGTCAATCTAAGTCTCGCTCAAAATCTCTTCCAAGGCATTCCAGCTCACCAAGACGATCAATCACACCTCAAAGAAATTCTACCTCTCGAGGAAGATCGCGGTCAAAATCAATGCAGAGATGTTCAAAATATGCTGAGAAATCGCCATCCAGCTCCCACCGAAGACGTTCTACTTCAAGGACAAAGTCACGCTCACATCCAAAGCGCTCAGGTTCAGTTACCAGATCGCTATCTAAATCTCCACGGAAACATGCCAACTCCAGTTCTCGCTCTAGAAGTTTCTATCAGAGAAATAGTAACCAGTCAGTATCTGAAGAAGATTAATATGTTTTTCTAACAGTTTTTTATGAGCACAAATTAAGAACAAAATTTGTCCAAACGTACCTGAAATGTAAGATAATTGATTAATGAGAAGTCTTGCTATGTTCTTTTGATCCATATTTTAATAAGCAGAACTATTTAAAATTTGCTAGCATTAAGTAAACATTTATTTAGCCTAGATTAGTTTCTCTTAACAATACAATTTGAACCTAGGCTCACTCCATTGGTATAAGCTAGCATTATGCTCTGCTCTTACATCAAGTTTTCTTTTTAGACAGAATTGTGTTTGGACCTTTCTTCCAAACCTTTGGAACAGCAAGAAATTTATGCTACCATAATTTTGTACTGGCTTAAGAGTGCACACAGGTCTGTTTGATGCTTTGTAGTGGAGTTGGAAGGGAAAGTCTTTCTCTACCCATTTCTACTTACTTTAGTAGGTATTGCAGTACAGTTGTGTCAGTCTGCCAGAAATATGGAGATGCTGATGGATCAGATTTTCCATTCCACCTGTGCAACTCATTCCCCCTCCCCCTGAAATTTCCAAGCAAGATTTAAGAGAAGATGAGCATGCAGAAGTGAGTAAAAATCAAAGTAAAATTACATGCAATTCAATGCTTGAATGGCAGATCTGCCCTTGGGATAGGATTAAGTGTTCCAATAATTTGGTTTTTTATATTGTTTATGTTAATAATTTCGCTGCTGTTGACCTTATTTTAATTGGCACTATTTGATGCCTTTTTGGTATTTGAGGACAACCATTCATGTATATTCTTAAGACAAGTATGTTTTAGAAACAAAAATTGATAGGAAGGCACTGCAACTCAAGTTGTAAAGCTTCTTTAAATTAAAGCTTGTCTGTGCTTCTCTAAGGCATGTTAACAGTGTAAATGGGGATACTTGTATAACATGGAGATACATGTATGACATAAGGTAGCAGAAGTCTAGCATTTGTCTTAATTTCATATTTAAAACTGATTAGATATGGCAATTTCACTTCAGACTTTTATTTGAAAAGAAAGTAATACTCTGGAATTTTCTGGAATTAAAATTATGAATTTATATGAATGGGTTGTAACATTGCATTACATTAGATCTCACTTCTGTTGTCAAATGAAGGTGAATTTCAGCAAATCATTCTTTTCCCTTAACGATAAAATATGGTTGAACATTGGATTTCTAGATTGAATGTGGCTTGTGAAAGGGTGTACAAGGACACCAGTGCAAATTAAGTGCTAGACTTTCCCCATTTGATCAATAATAAAATAATTTGCCTGCAAATAGAAAAAGAGCTTGGCAGTGAAATGCCAAGTCTAGATTTTTTATTCCTGGATGGGCTGTCTCTGCTGTAAAGAGCTTAAAACAAAACAAATTTCATAATGTAATTTCCATTTGCAGACTGAACTGGTATTGTTCACTTTCTGATTACATTCTGCTATTTAGTAGAAACAGCTTTTGCTCTTGTGCGGCAATCTTTTGCTCTGCAACATGAATAATAATCACGTGATTAATTTGATTGAAATTAGTGCTTATGGAAAACAGATTAGTTAAACAGGTTTTTTAAAAGGAGATAATTAGAAATATAAGATAATTTGGGGTTGTAATATAAGTTGTTAAGCACATGATTTTCATGTGTGGTTAAATGTTTTTGTGAAACTCTTAACGTTTGTTGTGTAAAATTTATCACATCTATATTTTCAAAATATCATTGTAGTAGGTGATCAGTATAGGTGACACCAAGCATTTTAAATTCTAAGCCTGTAATATGATTTAACAGTTAAGCGACTCAGTATAAAGTCATTATTAGCGTGTTTAACTCAAGTAACAGAGGGTATTCTAATTTTTTTTTTGTATTTTACAATATATGACACTTTGCATTGTGTAGTAATGTTTGGAAGCTTACTATTTGTTTTTTAAATGTATGGTAACTGTGATGTCTGTTACATGGTACAAGCACTGCATTGTATTAAAATAATTGTAGTGGCAGTAAAACTACATTTCATGAGCAAGTGTTGGGAGTATCATTGTTATTTCATAACTTCAGGTATTTCAATAAAATACATGCAGTTTTCATCTTTGCTTCTTTAAAGATGTGTTTGCTTTCAGAACCTTGTAAATTGCTCACAATAGAATCAGACTGACTTTTCTTTTGTATTGCAGGAACCATAACCAACACAGTTCTTATGGTCTCAGGTTGCTTGAAAGGACTGGTGCCATATAGGGGAAATTCTGCAGTATTCTTCCTATTGTGAGTGTTAGCTTTTGAAGATTAATGCTGTCGTGAAGAGCTATTACACTAGAGACATTCCCCTAAGCTTTTTGCATTGTCAGGAATGTTACAACCATTTCCTTTCTACATCTGCCTCTCTCTCCAAGATGATGCATGGATGGAACGGAAATAACTGTTATTTTATTTCAGAACTCAGCAGTCTGATGCAGCAGACATACACTTATAATTAACTGAGTTCATAATCCTTATATATGAACATAACCTCTGATTATCCCAGAGTTCCTTTATTATAGCAGCATAATTTGGATTGGGAGTTATTGCGTTGCTGCTTGTTAAACAGGTGTGACATTAAAAGTGTGACCTACTAATTGGCAAACCAGAAGTCTGATAGCTTACTTGCTTCATTTATTATTGGTCAGCTTTGGTCATTGAGATAGCACAAACTTGTATGTGCCTATTCTGAAGTAATCCTCAGTAATGTTATTGAAGGCGATGATCATTTATCGCTAAATCAGAATGACATGCTGCTAAATCCAATTAAACCACTGTATGATTTGGTATCTACATATATACCACCCTGTCAGCTTTGTAAGACAGGAAGCACTCCCAGATAAACTAATTCTACTTTATTACATAATCTTTCAAGTCTGAAAGTACATTTCTCTTGGTTGCTTTTACAGCCCCAGAAATTAGGGAGAGGATCCCTTCTAAAAGGTTTGCAACACCCACACTTCTGTGGGCTAAGCTGCTTCTTATCTGACTGTTCCTCTGGGTATGGCTCTTCTCCATTTCCCAAGGTCATTCCCGCTGACCTTCATGGAAAGATTATTCTCTTGATTTAAAATAGATACTTCTCACCTTACCAGCAAGACTATGGTTTATTTGTTAACTATAGATATGCAAGTGTTATGTGATCACAGTCTATATGTATATGAAATATGAGGCAGCCAATGCATACAGCTCCTGCAATCACCTGTATTTACTCTGAACCATGACAATACTTCTTTCTTTTCCTCATCATTGAAACAAATTGCAAAGTAGGATTGCCAGATAAGAAATGGTATTTTACATCCCTGAGGACTCAGAGAAATAGCAGAAAGGCTGCGTAATGCACTGTGTTTTTTTTAATCACTTCATCAGATAATATTACAAAACTTTAATTTTTGCAATTACCTCATTATATGTGTATAGTAATTATTATAGACAGGGCCGGGCAAAATCTTGATGAATTAAACAGAAAAAATGAAATCTATGAACCTAAGCAGAAATCTATGAACCTAAGCAGAAATCCACGATTGAAGCAGATATCATCTTGATTCACACCAGCTCTTGAATTCAAAAAAACCTGAAAGCAAAATGAATTTACATGAGGTTAAGCTATAAAATAGTATAAGCAATTTGCAGCCTGTGGACAATTTGCAACCCTCAACCCTTTTCTTTTTTGAAAATCCTGGAGCATGTCTGATTACATCCCAGATTATCTCTGACAGAATTGCCAAAACAGCAGCATGGTTTTCAACTGTCATGAGATAAACCTACAAAAATGGCCATGTATGCCTTGAAATAAGCTTAACACAGTCAACGCAAAGAAACTTGCAAGGTGTCTCCTGAAAGGCAGGGCTAGGGATAATAGGACAACTGTAGCCAGGATTTTGTCCATCTCTTTTTCCATAGGCATCAGACTGCATTCCTACACAGCATCCCTGATATGAGTAGATCTTTCTTCTGGGGTCATAGATAACAATACCTGCAATTATGTGCTGATGAAATTGAAGCTGCCTCCTATTCATCACCATTATCCTTCAAATCAGGCATGACTCTAATCATGCAGTCCATGCACTCTCCTAAGCAAATTTACAGAAGTGGGTTGCCATTGCCTTCTTCCTAAGGCTAAGGGAGACTGCCTGGCTCATAGTTACCCAACTGGCTTTTTGTTGAGGAACCCAGAAATGATGGGAAATAGCTTCTTGGCATTAGTTTCTTTTTGTTTTCTCTGCAGTTTCTACTGATATCCGGTTTGGTTTCTTCTGTTTCTTGTTCTTTGGCAATGTCTTTTCATATTCATTGATAACGTTTTTATTTCATACTGTAGTTTGTCTGGTTCCCTATCAGTGGAGTTCAAGATTTCAAAGCAATTCCTGATGTTCTCTTTGATAATGGTTATAAGCTTAAGATCATATCGTGGAAATTGGTTGCAGTTCATGATCTATTCCATAGTCTTGTCTACATGAGCGGTTCATGATCTTTGCTGTAGAAGTGAGCTGTTCCATTTCCTTGTACCAATAATATTGTCGGTTTGATTTCTATGTAACATTCTCCAATGGTGTCCATGTGAATAGCTGGTGTTCTGGTTGTTTGAAGATCATTTGGCTTTTAGAAAATTCATTTAAACAATTAAAGTGAAATTGGAATAATATACAATTTAAAATGAAATTGGAATAAAATGCAATAATTTAAGATATAGATAAAATACGATAAAATTATATTTCGGTGTCACCCCTGCAATCTACCCCAATCAGTCCCACATATGCAGATCTCAACTGAACCATTTTGCTTAAATACTGTGCTGTGTTAAATATTATTTTCAGATTCTGACCGCACATAAGGTAGGAGTTCTGACTTACTACATGTAGAGCTGTTGTCAGAACAGTATGTATGATTCAGTCTCTCTGAATGTAACCAAATTATGGTATATGGTTTATAAAACCAAATGTAGCATGATTGCATCAATAATCTTTCTGTAAACTGTATTATTTTGTTTTATCTGCCATTAATTTATTGAATTCTGGCCATAACTATAATAAAGTACTAGCAGTCCTATTACTGGCAGAGTCAATTTCCATTGACTCCCTTCATCCAGGAAATGCCACCTTCAGGGCCTCCTCAGTTGCTTCCCTTTTCTATGAAAAAAACATTTGCCTGAATAACCGATGGTACCTTTCTTCTTAGTTTTTAGGAAAACCATCAAAAGATAGTTAATCTAGCAGGCCTCGGGCTTTGAGACACTATGATGCTGTTGCCCTTGACAATAGAATGTTTTTGGGGAAAGCAATAGCTGTTCTGTTTTGCTATAGTTGATGCAATATGTTTTGATATTTATTCTCTGTTTTGTGCCTTGATTCGATTTCTGTTATGTTGGGATTTACACAGATCAGAATTGTTTGTCATTGAAGTTGTTTATAAGCCCAGTAAGATTTTACTTTT
>JANHFL010001258.1:197262-214622 GCA_032468155.1 Oxyrhabdium leporinum | reverse complement strand
CAGCATTCCGTCTTCCATCTTGGCACTCCTCTTCCAGGTGCTGCACAGAACGGCCTTGACAAACCGAGATAGGATATCGTTGTGACTACAACCCCTCTAACACCTATGAGAAAGTAATTATGTGGCAGCCTGCAGAGGCCTCAGTATCACGCTTCCAAGGCATATATTTCTAAATATATGGAAATGATATCCTCAGACAAAATAGGAAATGAATGCAGAACATGGATTCTTCAATTTTCCATTCCTTTTTCTACTAAGTAGACAGTAGAAGTAGCCTGACTAGAAGAAAAGTTTATATTTTCCTTTGTGTAACAAAGTAACTTGTTACTCTTGTATGCATTTTTCTTCCAGAAACTTGTCAGCGTTTATGTATACATATGGCAATATTTGAAATATAAATGTGTTCTAAATATTTCAAGATTTTTAATTTACTTTAACTGTGAGACTCTTATTCTGCTTATTCATTGGGTTCAAAGTAGAGTTTTATCTCATTTTGAGAGGAAAAATAACTCTTTATTATTATTAATGCAAGGCCTATGCTAAGAAAGCAGCATTGAAGAATAGTTTGGATAAGACTGAAAGTCTACGAAAGGATTTGTCAGAAATGCATGAGTGGATTACACAAGCAGAAGATGAATATCTGCAGAGGGACTTTGAATACAAAACACCAGATGAACTGCAGAAAGCTGTTGAAGAATTAAAGGTAGGATATCAAACTGAATTGTTTGATTTGTCTCCAATTCTACTTTTAAGTTACCATTACATATTATTTGTAGCTTATTTGAAAAAGTTGATCAAGTAATTTGTTTATTTTTTGTCAGCTAGCATTTCTTTAAAATACATTGCCAAGGTTTTTTTTAGAATTTAATTTTATTTCAAACAAAATTCTCCTCCCTTCCACTCTTTCTTCTTATCATATAAGAAGTAATTCCCAGACTGTTATTTTCTTCCATTCTTCCCAAAGTATAGCCAGAACTGTATTTTGTCATAAATATTTGGAGTAAGGTCGTATCACTTAACAACTAATTCTGTAAGTGTTTGAACATCTGTTAGAATAGATCCTCGGGGAATCCAAGAGATTCTTCAATGCTCTGCTGAAATTTGTGGCTATTCAAAATAGTGTTTGTTGCACTGCAGATATAGGGCAATTTATCAATCCTAAAATACCTAATTATGATTACTACTTAGAAATGAAAACATAACATTTATTTTGTTCAATTTATATTTTCAAGTAGCCTCTCTCAACAGAATTTTTAAAGTGATATGGGCTGAGCTTGCAACATTGATTTGACATACCTTTATACATCTTAGATAACTTATTTGGTGTTAAATACCAACAATACATCACCTTATAGAAATTTTCTTTTAGATTATAATTTAATATAAATTTTAAACCCTTCATCCACATATTTTCCCAATTCAATTCTTTATTTATTGATTAGCCCTTGGGCCATATCAAAGTGCAGAACTCCAGAAACAAATTATTAAAATTTGATAAAAGCAATTTAAAATGGAATTGGATAACATACAATTTAAAATGAAATTGGATAAAATACAATTTAAAATGAAATTGGAATAGAATACAATAATTTAAGCTATAGATAAAATATGATAAAAGGTGTCACCCCTGCAATCTACCCCAATCAGTCCCACATATGCAGATCTCAACTGAACCATTTTGCTTAAGTACTGTGCTGTGTAAATGTTATTTTCAGATTCTGGTCGCACATAAATTAAGTTTTTCTGATATGGGATTCCCAATGGGTCATTCGTTTGGTATATAGACTGAGGTGTCTGTCTCTTACCCTCTTATACAGGCAACAATCAAATAGGATGTGAGACAGGTCTTAAGTTGTATTTTATCCAATTCCATTTTAAATTGCTTGTATAAAATTTTAGTAATAATTTGTTTCTGGAACTTTGCACTTTGATATGGCCCAAGGGCTAATCAATCAATAAATAAAGGATTTAAACAATTACACATAGATCAGCAATCTGAACATTGGAAATTGACCTTGAGCAGAGAAAAGGAAGAGGGGGAGAGAGAAAAAGGAAAATAAGAGGAGAAAAGAAACAAAGATCTACAGTAATCACCTTATTAGATTTTGAAGTTCAGAAGATTGCTACAATTGCAATTTTATTAAGTATTTTGATACCCAGTTTCTACTATGTACCTCTTATGAAGAAAGAATATGGCCAGCTGAAGGTCATTCCAATAATAGGATCTTGACAATGGGAAGGTTTAATAGATCAGTTTTAAAATTGAAAAAATAGAGCTGTATTCAGTGCCTGGTGAAATGACAATTTAAATTCAGTTTTTAACTTATTGCAAGGAAGTCATTCCTTTCCAGTGCTAATGGCTCATAATAATAAAACATCTGATACTGAGAAAAATATTTAGACAGACAATGGGGCTGATAGGAAATTGCAACCAAAAAAATTTAAGATATTTATATTTATTTAGATGAATTGAGAAACACAACTGCCTCCAAAGTTCTGGAATCTTAAATCTTTAAGTCGTAAATCTTTGAAAATAACCACTGTAATGGCGAATCCAATGTCACAATGTCCAATATCATGTACATGTTAACAGATTATCATTGTTCTTTCACTCAGCAAAATCCATACTTTGGTCTATGGAACATACACAGGCATGTGGCCTATCTGTGAAAGTGTGCAGCACTTAAGCTTAAAGCTTAACTGTAAACAAGCTGTAGCACAAGCAAGATGTTCTTGAACATCAATAAACTTGCTGGGAACAAGAGATTTCTATATATTCTCATAGATTTCAAGAAGCTGGGAAGGAAACAGGAAATTAAGATGAAATAAGGTAGACCAGGATGTCTTGGACCTGCTGAAGAGTTTTATTTTTTTATTTTTTTGGGGGTGGGGGGAGGAGGGTTCATTCAAAACTCCTGAAAGGATTGTGAATAGGATCTGGACAGGATTACTGAAGAAGGAAGGAATCAAAGGGGGAAACGATTATTTGAAAGGGAATCACATTCCAGAGAAACATTTATGACCCTATACTGCCAATGTGAGGAATTGCCAGCTAAGCTTAATACACTTGTTTTACTCTAAAGTAGGAGGGAGCAATTGTTACACATTCAGGGCATAAGCAGAAATTTCACTTTTCAGGCAGGACAATCTTGTACCTTTTACAAGCTGCTTAAGACCTGGTTGTTCACCCAGGACTTGAGCTAGAATGAGCCTATTTGGTTGGTTATTGCTGCTTGGCTTTTGGAGTTGGTCCCGGTTGACTGTCTCCCCCCCCCTTTTTTTTTAATATGTAAACCACTCAGAGTTGCTATAGAGCCTCAAAATTGAAACAATTAAAATCTTCCTGACGACATCTTCTGCAGTGTGTGCAATGCATGTTCCCTTCACTCAGATATGGCAGATCATACTGGGGCAGCCCAAGGGAACAGATCAACTGACATTAGAGATAATCTACTCATACCATATGGTTTCGTACTAGCTTGTTTACACCACACAGCTCTTTCAGTTTTGATGAGGGGACTTTTGAACTTGTAGTGAGCAGTATGGTCGAGATATTTTTACACTGTGGGCAGTGCTAGTACCCAGTTGTGGAATTAAGAGATTCTTTCACTGAGTTCACAAAGGAGCTGTGCAGACAGGACACAGTGTGAACCGTATGGAGTGAGGCAGCTCCCTACATAACCAAAAGAGCAAGATGCTCCAAAGTCTGTCATTAGCAAATTACGTAGAGCCTTACAATCCAGCTAGATTTGCCACAAGTAATTAAAAGGAGCAAATCCAGCTTTATTGAACATGCTTGCCCTTGGAAGAATCTTTTGGACATGTGCAAAAGCCTGCCATTTGCATATACAAAAAGTTAACACCATCAGCACAAAGGCCAAAACTATAGATCACAAAATTCATACTTGCGTACATAGGATCGAGGTCTATTGACCAGCCACAGATCATGAAGGCAACATGTATGAAATCTGGTAGACCTATAAGCAACATAAATTGGTTTATACTGTATGCCAAGACCAAAATCGTGTTACAAGAAAAATAGTCAAGACAGATACATGTCACATTCAGCAAGGATTCATTCAGCAAGAATAGAGTTTAGCTTGCAGTGGCTCTATTACCGTATATGGGGGCAGTACTTTTACCCTTTAATACGTTGTAATAAACTGTTGTAAGTCAAGGATTATGTGTACTGTACATTGTCTGCCTTTGTGAAAACATGCAGCTTTGAAATACTATCCCATCTCATTTTTAAAGCCTTTTGAAGTTTCTACAGAACATTGCTTGTTGCTTTGGAAAGCGTGACCGGAACTGGATTTATCCCTACCGTTGTTTTATTCCCCCTGAAAATATATTAAATGTGAAGGACAATTTCTACCAAAATGGGTTAAACTGTAGTTCTGTTAAACAAAGATCCTCGTTACATATTTAGCAAAATATACTTTTCATGGGGCTTAGATATAGCCACTAGGTGTGTGCAATGCTATTCGATCCAGATAAGGTGCTTGTCTGGAGATATCAAGTAGCACCTGTTGGTACTTCCTGAAATGAAATGCATTTATTTCTGGGATTTTACAGCAGCCTGACGCAATCTTGGAAAAATAAAAGGTTCTAAGGAATTGTTGCCAGCTGCCACACAACTATGTACCACGAAGCACCTTTCCTCAAAGCATGCAATAGTTCTAATAACTACAATGTTTTTCTTATTAGAATCAGTGCTAACTATTTCAGGGCTGGGTTTGTTCTTTGTCTTTAAATCAGCCATACTTTGTAATATGACTTGGAAATAATTGTCTTTTTTGTTACTTCCGTAAACAACTTGTACTGCTCCCAAAATGATAGTGTGAAACTCATTGTTACAGAAACAGAACACCTCAGATTTGTCACATTCCCTTTCATCTGTTCTGGAAGTTCTGCTTCTGGAAAATATACAAACTGCGCCCAGAATGACACATTCCAGGTAAACGTATTATTTCTGAACCAGTTTGATAATGAACAACTAACTGCATACAGGCTGCAATTAATGTTGGGAATACTGCTGAAAAAGATATACTTGCCATGAAGATCTGCTTGCATTTTCAATAGTTTGCAGGAGATACCTTCTTCCTTTAGAAATGTGATCTTGTTGAAAAGGATACAGTTCTTGTTCATGTTTCTTAATACATTAAGGAACTGGCTTTTACTTCAAGAGTCTCCTATTATACAGAAGATTACTGTACACCTTCCATATCTAAATTCAGCAAAATTAAATTTGCCAGAGTAAATGGAAGAACTCTGACCTGCTTATCTCAGTTGCAGGAAAATATATGCTTTGTTTGGGGCCTTGGCTATTATACCGTGTGTGTATATATATTGACATTCACATTGTAATATGCAGTTGCATCAAGTTTGTGATTTTAATGACCAATTTTCTAGGGCATTAGGACTATCACTATTAAGGCTATGGAATACTGCATCAATGTATCCTATAAGCAATCTTAATATAATGCAGTGAACTAATCATAAAAAGGAATTACTGTATTGTAAAATAATTAAGTTTCTAATTAACAATTCTAGCATTTAGAAATGTAACCTGTATCACTGACTTTGGTACTGCTTTTCAAGATTCAGCCAGACAGAAAACACATAAAAAATAACCACCAGGTGAGGGGGAGGCCAAATTATTTTATTTAATTTTTTTTAAACTAGCCAATTATTTCTGGCAGATAGCACTGTTACCTATGTTAGATAATAAGTGCTACATTTCAGGTGTCAAATCCCAAAGTTTGTATGGAAGCTTGTATGGTGTAATTGAATTTAACTCCACATATTGTTTTCAAACAAATTCACATCTTTCTCAAAGCTTATTTTTCAAGAAAACATTGTGTGCCACGGACAGTAACATTTTTCAGTAGTGCAACAGTAATGTTTTCACGTTTCCATTTGAAAATTAATATTTTTTTCCATTGAAAAATCTCAATACCTTGTGCAAATGTTGACAGATCTTTCCATGTGTCAAACACATTTTAAAAAGATGTCCATTATTATGTACAAAAGCCATCTACCACATGGGCAATGTAAAATACATCCTTTCATAACAAAACTAAAATGTACCTCAAAATATGAATATACACATTACATGATATACATTATTTACATATCCATAAAAAATTAGAGTACAAGTTTCTGTTTTTAAGACTAATCAGTCCTTTGAACATCAAAATGCAACAAGGCTGGATTCAGATTGCTGGCATGTTCTTTGTCAGTATCCAGAAGCTATGCTTGAACTTTTAAGAGTGTCTTTAAATGGACTGCCATCATCTTCCTGTTTTGGTCAGAAAATTCAACAGGGCTCCCAACCCAGTGACTGGGAGGCTTTGGAAGGACACTGGGTGAAGGAGGATCACTAAATTTTGCCCCAGCATAATTTTCTTTTTGGTTAGCTTCTGTCTCAAAAATAGATTTCTTTGCTTTAAAATTTTCTGTATTTTTCAAAGGCTTTTTCTCCTGCCTTTTAATGAGTTCAGATGATAATGATTCTTGCCAAAATGTATTTTCACACTTTTTTATAGATGGAAATTTATTTAGTGGTATGTTACATTTACTCCTCTGTCTGTTACTCTTCAATTGGTCAGATAGATGCATATTGTGAACAGGCTGATTGTAAGGCAGCGGAATCTTCTCAGATTTTCCCATCCTGTTTTTGAACAACTGCAAAGATAGAAGATAATCTCATAAATATCTCTGACAATAATATCCAGTTAATCTTTTATTCTGCTACATGTTAGCTTATAGTTCCATATAAACATAAAAGTTAGGCTCACCTAGCTATAAATTGCCTGTTTGCACTCCACAGTTGTTGTCAAATTGTTTTATCCTTTTCCTTCATTTCCTGGCTTGCCTTCAGCTTGTAAACTAGATGTCAGGACCTGTCTCACTTTAGAGACAATAGTTTTGTCTAAAAATCATAATTAAAAATTAAAACGGAAGCAAGCAGAATTCTAGAAATCTTAACACTAATCCTACACAGGTGTATGTATGCTTCACTCCAACTAATTTCAAGAGTTTGCTTTTAAGCCCCCAAATTAAGAGGTTACTGCCTAAATGACTGAGGAATGCACTGCTACATGACCTATGAGAATCTTTATAATCAATCGGACCACTGCTGTATCTTGTATATTCAACTAAGTTATTTTAAAACTCTGGATTAACAGAATAATGTAACTTCTCAAACTAGCCAGAGGTTCCCACTAAAATGATGGATTACAGTTCTAAGGATCTGAGGATTTCATATCTGTAATACTGTTTTCTACTAAAATGTATAATTCTCAGTTAAAACTAAGGTACAAGTAGTCCTCAAATTACAACAGCTCATTTAATGACCGTTCCAGTATCCCCATGGTCAAAATTCAATCTCTTGGCAACTGACTCACATTTATGTCCCAGTTATGTGATCCCCTTTTGCGACCTTCTGACAAGCAGTCAATGGGGAAGCCAGATTCACATAACCGTGTTACTAATTTTACATCTGTAATGATTCACTTAACGGTTGCAAGAAGTCATAAAACTGGACAAAACTCACTTAACAAATGTCTAGCTTAGCAACAAATTTTAGACTCAATTGTGATCCTAAGTTGAGGACTACCTACCGGTATATAAACTATCCGATTGTACTACATTGCAAACACGATAAAGATCTCGGGAAGGGGGAAACTACGAAAATGAGCCCTCGATAGGAAAGAGTGGGTTTTCCGTAGCCCGTCCCTAAGGTCTGGAAGATGTGGGGGAAGGATCGAGCTTAAAAACATTTAGAGACCAGTTGCCTGCCAAGATGAAGCATAAGCTACGAGGACCCTTCTCTAGCTACGTCTTCCAAGTCCAAGTCACTTCACCGGCAGGTTTGCTGGTTTATTCCTGTCACAAGCATCACAATTAAAATGAGGCATACTCATACGGCATCAGCTTTAAAATATAAAATACAAGATTCAAGAGCTGCTCAAATCGAACAGATCAAATTGGGAGGTAACCTTCCCCCCCTCGAATCCGGGGGGGGGGAGGAGGGGGCGGCATTTTCTCGGTAAACAGGCGAGAGAGGGCGGCCATCCGCTACCCGCCCCCACGGCGGGCATTGCGAAGTGAAACCAAATCATCAGCCTATTCTCCGCCACGGAGGCGGCCCGCCCTCCCCCGTTTTCTATTGGGCACGGCCTCGGCCGTCGCGTTGCTCTGCCGCTTCGCCTGAGCCCAGGGGCTGACACCGTCTGTTGCTGGGCTCAAACTCGAAGCCGATTGGCGCGCGCTTTCCACCTATCCGCGCCCGTGGAATCTCCCCTGCGGTAGCTGCCTTCACGCGCAGGCGATGTAACGGAAACTCGGCCCCGCCCGCCGAGCCCGAAACGGACTTCGCGCGGCTCCTCCCTCGAGCTTCGAGAAAGAGCTACTTTTCGGCCCTGTGGTTCGCCTCACCTCTTTTCTGAAGGGCTTGTTTGTAACGACCGGGGTCGTTCTTGGCGAAAGCGCCGGAGCTTCCTCGCCGGAACGTCCCGTTTCTAATCCAGAGTCTGACGAAGCGGTGGGAACTTCGCAGCGGTTGCGCGTCCCTTGCGCGGCGTTCCTTCGTCCCAAGCCAGCGCGGTGTTGCTGGAATTGCTGGTAGCAGCGACACTGTAAGAGTCCAGAGGGAGCTGAACGGATCTTCCCTCTTCGTCGCCTGAGTCTTTTCAGCGATGGTCTTGAGCTACCGTTTGGTCCTAGTCCCGGACAGCAGCCTGGTTGGGGGCTTTCGCTGCTGTAGTCTGCCCGCAGGAGTCGTTGAAAAAGGGACGTAGGGAATGGACGACGGTCCTCGATACCGGCTGACACCCGGGCAAGAAAGGGCGAAGGCGCTGTGGTAGTCACCATGGTAAAGGCTTAGAATATATGCGCAGCAGCGCAGGGGCAGGGAGGAGCAAGGGGGGGAAAACAAAAAATCGGGGATGGAGGGATGGGACTGCTGAGCCTCGGTCGGAGCCTCGGCTTCGCTGGTCGAAGCGAGCAGATCCTCTCTCAGGAGAACATGGCGGGGGAGTGAAGCGAAGAACCCCAACGCCCTACTGTTGTTACCCCAAGAAGGACCCGCCCTCTTCCAGTTGACCGCCAATCAGAACAAAGCCGCAGCGGGAGCCTCCGCCTGCTGTCCCTGCTGTCCAATCCGCAGAGAGTTGGCTCCTTTACGGCGTCCGCGCCACCAATCCGGGCAGGCGTAAAGCTTGCAGGGAGGTGGGACGGGAGGCCTACCCTTCCAAGAGTGCTTTAAAGTTTTCTGTGGCCCATATCGCTCGTCGGGGTGGGCGGAGAGTGTCCTTTTGTCTAGAGACAGGCCGCCCTTCCGAATTCGGTAGAACTCTTGAGTAAACAAGCAGGATTGTGCTCGTGGGGCGTCGTCGTCCAATGACAAGGACTGAAAGGTGCTTAGCCCGCCTCTCTTATTTGTGTGACCGCAAATCCGGAAGGAGGAGGAGAGTGGGAAGTGTTCGCCTGCCCAAGGAGAAGGAGTGAAGAGCGGGAGGTCCGAACGAACGCCGGCGGCCGGCTATGGCAGAGGAGGAGGCGGCTGCAGTGATGTTGGTGCCGCGGGGCCCGGAGACTGCGGGGTTGCTAGAGGAACGCGATGGTCCCGTGCATCAGGAGGGGAGTCCTCCCCGCTTCGTGGCCACCGGCGTAGATCATCAGCAGGTCTGGCTGAGCTCTTGGATGGGTCCCGCCTGCCAAATCCCAGCTATTGATCCCAAGGCGCTGCAGGACTTGGCAAGTCTGGCCGTCCGGGTGGCGACGCAAGTAGAGGACCTGCTGCGAAACGTGCAAGGCGCCCTGCAGGCTCTGACGACCCTCAGCGTGGGCTGCATCCAGACCTACCGAGATGGGGTGGAGAGCCTGGGAGACGCCGTAGACACGAGCATCCGCTCCATGTACACGCTCATGGCCCGCTGTGAGGAGCTGGATCTGGAGCTGCAGCCGGTGCCGGCCCTGGCTAGATCCATCCGGGACATGAAGAGTGCGCTGGACAGACTGGAAGGCCTCTGCAAATAAGTCTACTGGGCTGCTTTTCCTGCTGGCCTCGCGGACCTTGAGGCTTGTCTCCAGCCAAGAATGCCTATCTCTTAATAGATATTTCTTCAGAACCCGCCGCTCGGTAAATCTCAGGATCCCTGCAAAGCTAACGGTTAACCAGCTGTTAGAAACTGGATGAAATTGGTTGGTCCCTTTAATAAACAACCAGTTCTTCCTCAGTTTCTGCTCCCCTCTCTTGCAACAATGCCAGTCAAGAAGAACCCGGTTTCCTTGCATATAAGGGGTTCTGTAAAAACCTCCTAAATATTTAGTCTTGATAATAAATTTTATGTAGTCTGCTCCATATATGTTTATTCAGAAAGAAGTCCTAATGTGTTTGGTGAGGCATATGTGAAAATAAAAGATCATGCAAGATTTTAGTCTTGAGTTGCCACACAATAGAATTCAATTCCTGAATAAACATGTAAGTCAAACTGCAAACTGAATAAAATATGCTTTTTATTTGCAACTTTTTATGTAGGCATACATGACTTTCTTAACTAGATCATTTAAAGACTTATTGAGATAAATTTGACATAGTGTTGATATCTAAACTTTGTTCACACAGAATTGTGTATATGAGCAATATTTGCATTTATCTTAAAGTTTAGTATTCATGTAAATTTCCACATAATTTTTATGTTGTTTTATAGGCTTATATTGGTTGAAGTTTGCAAATACTGGAAATATTAAGGTGAAGCAACATCTATTTTCAATATTCACAAAGCAGCCAAGCCACATTACTTAGACTAAAATTCCTGGAGGGCAATGATGTAATATTGAGAAGATGCAAAGTAATAACTGATTTGGGAATTTCCAGGGCTACAATCTGCCCTCATTTATGAACTGACTGAATGACATTTCAGAAAGTCACTATATACAAATCCCAAGATATGGCATAAAACACATGATTTGCATATATACTGAAACTAAGCAGGCTGATTGCTAGTCAGTGTTTGAATATGTTGTATGCAGCATGTTGGTGAGCATTGGTTGGCTTTTGAGATCCACTTAGTCTTTCGGTAGAATCACAGACAACCAGGCAGGAGAGTTAAGGACGAAGTGCTTCTTAATATATATTTAGTTTGTGAATTTATTTTCATTACAAGAGGTGGACCTGGAATTCGAGCATAGATCTTGTCATGTATATAGTGATAATATTCTCCAGGTTTTCTTGATTTAGTCACTTTAAAATGGGAAAATACTTTAAAAAGCAATAAAGATTTATTAAGAACCTGCAAGTCATTGTTCATCATGCTAAAATGTATTACAGATTCTTTTCTAAGTTCTGTAAAGACCTGATACACAGTGCCTTGATTCCTATAGGAAGATGAAATGTAAATGTCAAATATTTTTTGATTTAGTAATCTCTTCTGATCTAGCATTTGCTCTCAGGTACCAGTAATGTATGAAACATTAATTATTGACCTGTAAAACTATTAACAAAATAAATAATCTATGTTGATGATGTTTACCATTTAAAACATTAACAAAATGGTAAAGTATGAACTGTGTTCTTGGGTTTTATTGTTGAAATCAAAATTCTGTTCCGTAGTATTCCCATTTAAGAAGAGTAATATTAATAAAAAGCCTTTCCTATCTGAATATAAAATGTATAACTGCACTGTAGTCATTAGATTTAGTCAAAGTTCAGCACTTCTGTTTGAGAATGTCATTAATTTTCTAATTGAAATCTGTGACTCAAAAAGAAATGCTTTTATGCAGCCATCTTCTATGTTAATATATATGTCCCATTGATTTTTTAAATATACAATAGGGTGAGTGTGAAAAGAAACTATTTTTTTAATAATCAAGATATCACTTTATTCTCTAAAAATATTAGAGGTTCGTGCCATCTTAAGGATCAAATCTCCATTGTACAAGCTTTTGTACGGTCAGTTACATGGTGAATTACAATAAATTTTGTTACTTTTCAAACCATAAGTTGAAATGCTATAAAACAGAAGCACGGTACTATATGTTTACTGCAGAAATTCAACATAATTTGGAAACAGCTATTTTACTATTCTATTAGGGCTTTATTGTTAAAGCCCTACATAGTACATAGTTGAAAGTTGAAAATTTTATTAATAGGGTTTAGAATAAAAGCATTCATAATTATGCTTTTTCAATCTGCTTGGTACGTTTTTCAGATATCTTTAATTATCTATAACTTGGTCATTATCCTAATCCTATAGTTAGAAAGTACTTTGATTCTTTGTAGTTGGTTGTGTTTGCTAAAGATACTAACCTCTTAAACCAAATTTCTGGAGTCACCCAACATGCCTAGTAAACTAGTATAAACTAATCATAGGACCTTGGTTTGCACAACAGACTAAAATACAATATGGTTGGCTAGTTTGTGGTTCAATGTGAGTACTGTTTTTGAGTTATACTCTGGCAATGGAGAGCATTTGAATGTGTCACAACACGCAGAAACATTTTTTAACAATAATTAAAGCAGTTACGCTATTGCAAAGCTGACGCATGAAACTGGCTTCCAGCTATCCCTACAGGCCTGTATGTGTGCAACTGCTTTGCTTTCAGGACAGCCAGGTTCAATTTACAAAGCAGCTACCCATGCCTTGCAAAAACAATGCTGCTCTAATAGTTCAAAAAAGTGGTGCTTTTCTGATAACCTTGCATGTGAAATACACAGCACTAGTTTATAGCTTTGCCATCTTTTTGTGATGCATAAGGACAAGTCTTTAGCTTGTCCGGCTCAATGAATGAATGCTCACTAAAGTCCAAACCTCAGCACGATCAAGGCCCATGTGTGCTAGAATGCTGAGAAAATATCTGGAAAATCTAAAGTTGGTGAAGGATGGATCAAGATATATTTATATATATATCAAGATATATTTCATCTGAGTAAATTATGACTTTTTAAAAAAAAACATGCAATAGCGGTCGGGTTTTTTGTTCCATAATATTTTATTAATAAAAATAAAAGGTAAAAATCCCCGAAGTGCATGCTTCTGGGGTTTTTTGCTTGCATTTTTATTCAATAAAAAGATGTTAAAAAACTAAAAATTTCAGTAAATACTTTAGGTTACATCCTTTCAGCAAGAATTAATATTTTTAAAATGTCTTCATTGCATTATATTGTTGCAAATACAGTGAAATTGATGCTTTATTTTAACATATTTGTTCCATTTAGGTAAGAAGCAATTGCATTTATTTTTGGTATTTAATGTTTTCAGATGTTTATTTTCTTTTGAAATTTAGCTCATGGGAGTTGGAGAAAGAAAATGGGCTTATAGTCAAAAGACTTGCTGTTCAATTTAAGAAAAACAAACATACATCTCCAACAATTCAGTGCTTTGCAGAATTGATTATTATAGATTAGCTAGGGGTGATTGTAATGACTAATGGCTTGAATTTTTCAGTATATGTATAATCTGTAAATATCTGTCTTGTATATTTTTCTTTTTTCATCTATTTATCTTTTGTAATTTTATAATTTTGTGTAGTTCTTGTTTTTGTATTTAATGAATTGAAAAGCCCCAAAACATAAACAAGAGGTATGAATATATTTGGTTAGGAAACTGAATTTTAGTATAATTTATCTGTAGACAGAAACATTCTTTTTCTAACAAAATTACCAGAATGACACAGAACAAACATAGTTTCACCAACGCAGCTAGTCTCATTTTACTTTCCTTGCCCAAAGCACTTAAGCTTCAGTTCATTTATGTGCTTTTGTGCTTATGACAAAATCCTTGTTTACCTCTGTTTCATGGTAGTAAGAATGCAGCTCACGGTTATTTCTGCCTTGGGGTAAAAATAATGCTGTTCTTTATGTTCTTATATTGTAGTGGTGTGCTGGGGGAATGGGGGTGAGGCAGATCATCCAGTGAAGGTTTTGGGTTTTGCTTTGTCAGAAGAAATACCTTGGAAAGAAAGAAATCAGGAATAAGCTCACAGTTAAACAATCATGTCCTTAGATGTCCACAACTTTTATGTTGTTGGGAGCATATAATGCTGACATTAGAAGAACCACTAATAATTTTTCATTTTTTTTTCAGCTTGGCTTGTTCTACATGCAATCCTTGTTTGACACATTGCCAGATACATACAGTTCTTTGTCTCAACTGTAATCATTTGTATTGCTGACCTTTCTCCTTTTTCATTGGAGATGCTGTGACCTATTTTCAAGACACCACTGTTCCTATGCCCAACAGCTCTGCAATTATTCTTTTCCAGGCCAGAAAAGCAATTTATAAAAAAAAAAGCTGACATAGCTATTTCAGTGGTTTTGAATATTTATCTTGTTTGTCACAAAGTTTGTGGTGGACAAAATGGCAACAGACTTTCTCTGCATTTCATGCAGTACTGAATGTTACAACTGAACCAGAAACACTTGATAGAATGGCCCATTTCAGCCATAAAGTTCACTGGTGGATTTTTAAGAGCTGGTTCTCTTGTCCAGTCTACTGTGCATTATATAATAACTGAGATTGAAAATGTGAAATGTTATCCTGAGATTTACAAAATAATAATAGCATAAT
This sequence comes from Oxyrhabdium leporinum, assembly GCA_032468155.1. NCBI lineage: Eukaryota > Metazoa > Chordata > Lepidosauria > Squamata > Cyclocoridae > Oxyrhabdium > Oxyrhabdium leporinum. Next base: position 200,046 of record JANHFL010001258.1, on the reverse strand, counting down.
AAATTATTATTCAGGTATTTCCTCTAGAATCTAAGATTTGCCCATGAAAAAAGCTAAGGCCCCCTCCGGATCTTTTTTTGCAATAATACTGATAAACCATCTTTATTTGGTAAAGAGATTGGAGAATCATGTGAGCATACATATTTTGGTGACTTTTGTCCTTATTTTAAAAAATGTATTCTTTTCTCATTTATGCAGAATTGTCTATTTCTAGCTCATCGCTGTTAGAATTGTGCATATGCGTGCCATGCAGTAAAGAAATAATTGCATGCATATGTCTCTTGGTATAGCCTACTGCTATTTTTTTCAGCACCAAGCTTTAATCTGAAGCTGGGACCGAGGCAATATAAATTCAAATCTTTGGTATGGCTATAATGCTGTCGGTAAAAAGAAATGCCTCAAAAATCTAGAATTGTGTTTTTATCAGGGAATGAGATGGTAGGCTTTGTTGGCATTTTGAGGCTCTTTAACTATTTGACAAGCAAAAACACGTAGCAAACCTCAATTATATAGGAAAAGCAGCTGGAGAAAAATAACTGATCAAGGGTTGTCTGCTATAAATTAAAGGCTGTTATAAGAGAGAACATAAAACAGCTGCTGCCTAGACTTGCTCTTGAAAATTGTAAGCAGGAACGTGGATGACTCAGTCTCATGTGATGTGCAGAGAGAGATGATGTAATGAGTGTGAAATACACATGACTTCCCAGGAGAGCAACACACACACACACACACACACACACACACACACACTGGCTAATGTTCCTTCTACATGGTGGACAAACAAAAGGACAATAATGGCAATGCTATGCCTATACCTTTCTCTGTTGTTAGTCAATTCAAATTCTAACTTGCTATATTCACACAACAAAAGGGAGGTAATGCAGATTTATGATGAAAATATATTAATATTGATGAATCACATGAATGCTTTATTTTGTGGGAGGGAACTAAATGTTCTTTGGATTTAAAGATAAGATAGATTTTTCTGAACAAATCTACATGAAATATTGATGGGCTCTGATGTAGGTTAATCTGCATAAAGCACTTAGTGGTGAAAAAAATAGTACACATTTTTTATCGGAGACCACAAAGTGGTACCACTGAATAGATTCTGTTCAATGCACAACTGAGAACTGAGAATTAAGAATTGGACTGAGAAGCATCAGTTCTGGATCTGTAGATGTTTCTTTTGACTCATTTTCTGATAAGAAAATTTCACAGTAAAATATTCAGAATCTTCACTAAGGACAGGTGGGTAGAATAGACGCACAAATGACATTTCTCATACCCTCTTGAAATTTCTGAATGCTTTTTATTATGGTCTTTGTGAATCAGTTCTTGGATGACTGACTGAAAACCACTTTAGGGGGGTAGATTATAAATTATTTTATATCGTATATGATTTAGCTTAAGATTTATATCCCGATTTCCCCCCAATATTCAAGGTAGCTTATGAAGAATTGCTACCTCAAGTCTGGCTGAGAAATAGTGACTGGCTAGAGTCATCCAATATGTTTCCATGGCTGTGGTCCTAGTCCAATACCTCGATCAATGCACATGTATACGTAAAAACACACATATACAGTCCCTCCCTCCCTACCTTCCTTCCTTCCTTCCTTCCTCCCTTCCTATTATTCTATTTTTGATGATCTTCTGACAAATAGTTTTACAAGTTTTGTGTTGTTTCAAAAACTTACAAAAACTTTATTTTAACCAAAATAAATAACTCAGGCAGCATTATCTCTCAGCCTTTATCTTGTATGTAGTTTTTAATCTTCCTTTCTCACCCAAAATCCATCTTTCTTGATGAAAATAGCTATATAATTATTCTGTTATTCTCTATATATTCATATTCAATGCTATGGTATCCTATAGATATGTAAATACTGTAAATGTTTATTATGCTATGTCAAGAATATAGCAAGATTATAAAAATATATAAGAAAATCCACTATTAGTAAGAGGTCAGTGTCATACATAGCATTTTATTTGTATAGGGTTTTTTTGAACTTTGAAGTTTTTGCTGAACAAGGGAGAGGGAAGTATTTGAAGCAATTGTACATTAACAGCCTGGAGTTTCCTGTTTGAGCTAACATAAATGAGAAGTGATATTGCATTGCATGTGATTACTGGCATTTACGTAGTACTGGGAGTTGGTTACAACATTCATGTGTCAGCAAAAGAGGGAGGCATTTTCTCTTGGCTTTACAGAAAATATATGATAAGGCTTCAGAACACTGTTTGTCTTGAAACTAGCTTTGTTCTAAGCATATCCTGCCACAATTTTCTTTTTTTTTAAAAAAAGGCAGGAGGATCCTGGAGCAAAATGACCTAGTTTCTGTCTCAAGTCAAAACACTATGGAACTTCTATATAAGGACTTATTTCCTTTGGTGAAATTAGGAAACATACAGCTTTAAGTGAGATCACTTTCAGATTGAATTGTAATGGTTATGACACACAATAGATGAAAAATAACCAGGAAGGCAAATTTTGTTTAGCCATAGAAACTAATGCCTATGAAATGTTTTCTTTTAATAGGAGGAAATTCAAATGTTATTGTGCCTGGGTTGTTTTTTTTTTCACATTGGCATCATTCCACTGTTTTGTTGTTACACTGAGTAACTGGAATAATTTGATTCTCCATTATGTGAACCAGAGGTGAAAACTAGCCGGTTCAGACCGGTTTGGGCATACCAGTGGCAGAAATTTTGAGTAGTTTGGCAAACCAGCAAATACTACCTATGGCTGGCCCCACCCCCGCCCGCCTGCGCGCTGGCTTGCCG
>JANHFL010001258.1:175115-197162 GCA_032468155.1 Oxyrhabdium leporinum | reverse complement strand
TTATAAGCTGTAAACCGCCCCGAGTCTTCGGAATGGGGCGGTATATAAATGTAAAAATAAATAAAAAATAAAATCATAGTGAAAGTCAATCATATCCTCTTGTAAGTTTTTTAGTAAGTCCTTTATATCTCAAAAAATCCCAGCAAACATTTCATAGAGTCCTTGGAGTAATGGGATAATTTCTTCACAAAGTATTTCTGAAACTTCCTGCTGCACCATCTTGCCTTATTTTAAAAGTTTCAAATAGTATTTCACTATTCTTTCAGTAATCTGTCACAGCTCCAGAGTATTATTTTTCTTTTTCTTTCAAAAGCCAACAGATTACTTAATCTTAGTATTGTTCATCAGAATATACAGTAGTTATATTTCTTTATAGTTCCACAATTTATCAATAAGCTCCGTTTGTACCATCCAAGAGGTTTCCAAACTTACTCTTTAAGTCCTTTCTTTGAATTGCTAATTAATTCCAATCTTTAAAGTTCATTCTATTATGTATTTTCCAGGATTTTCAAGGTTATTCCTTTAAACAGCAAAAAATGAATAAGTGTGAGACAGTAAATGATACAGCAGATCTCCAGGTGTTATTTTCTCTTCTCTTATCAAAGTTTTTCAAGGTTGTTATTTTAGGAGTATGACATGTTATGTGTCCATTCTTCCAGTAGATGGCGCTTTTAGCCAAAAAAATCAGCATTAAAAATCCACTTTAAAGCTACTTTGCCGATAATTAATTTCAAATTATTTCAAACAGAATCTCCAGTGCAGTGTATCATAAGCCATCAGATATCCAACATTTCAAAAAGTCTATTCAGGATTGTGCCAATAGAATTTAGATTCGGATCTTTCTATATTTTGCCACTATAGTTTACTTCCTGTTTGGGTGGCAGTTTGCTCTAAAATCATAAATCACCACCAAAAAGCATTCCAAAGAGCTCCTTTTTCGATTAATTTTCTTTTGGGGTCCAATCCTAAGCACAGTTAAGGAATCGTCTCACCCAGCTCAACTCACTTTCCATTCTCACCGCTCCAGCACAATCTTGGTTCCTGTCGACTGTCACAGCTGTGCGGCGGCCATTATGGCCACCTCTTCTTCTGGGAAGCTCTATGGAACGAGCTTCCCCCAGCTCTACGCAGGCTCCCGGATTTAAAGAGTTTCCGCCGGGAGCTCTTCCGGCAGGCCTCCTCAGACTGATGGGTTTTTTTTTAATAATGTATTTTTAATAATGTATTTTAATTAGAGTGACACAGCTAGTAATTTAATTCGTTTTTAAATTGTATTTTAAATTTTATATATTTATGTTTTTATACTTGCTGTGAACCGCCCCGAGTCTGCGGAATAGGGGCAGTATATAAATTGAATTTAAATAAATAAATAAATAAATAAATTGTAGGTGTAGAGGGAAAATCCCAGGTCAAGCAGGAGAGCTGCCACTCTCTGCGACCTGCAGGTTGCCCCTCCGGCAGAGAAGACTCAATGAGGGGATACGGAGCCCTGTTCCCCTGCGTCGATCCCGCTGTGACGTCAACCTGGAAGAATGCTTTATTTTTAATTAGCTACTTACAAACAGCAATAGCACTTAACTTATATACCACTTTACAATGCTTTACAGCCCCCCTCTAAGCAGTTTACAGAGTCAGCCTATTGCCCCCAACAATCTGGGTCCTCATTTTACAAACCTCGGAAAGATGGAAGGCTGAGTCAACCTTGAGCCTGGTGAGATTCGAACTGCCAAATTACAGGCAGCCAGCAGCCAGCAGAAGTAGCCTGCAGTACTGCATTCTAACCACTGCGTCACCAGAGCTCTGGCATATAGAAAGATAATAAATATTTGAGTTAAAATACCAATAGAAAAAGAATACAATACTTTACAATATTACCTTACACCCATCTACTCAAAAGTAAAGCCTGATGACTTTAATATAGCATATGTGCAACCAAGTGCATATTGAACCACATGTTACAAGAATACACAGGAGAGCACAAGAGCATGAATATTGCCAAAAGTCTACAATAAATATAGGAAAAAAGCAAATCACAATTGTATGTTTTCATATTCATGACTGCTTATTCATAAGAAGATAAATCATAATAATGTTCGGGTTAATGTATTTTAAAGTTAAAATTATCCTTTGGACAGGACACAGAATGATTTTTAATTATCGTATTTCAAAGTTGCCCAGTGACAAAAGCACAGAAAGATGCACTGTCCATTTAAATAACTGCCTTATTGTACAATACAATATATTGTAAAAATTAAATAATAAGATACTAGAGCAGTTGATGTCTGATTCTTAAGATCTCACTCTTTCAGTTTTGAAATATTTTTGGGTGTGTAAATAGATGGAATTATATTGCCACCTAGTGATCTGTAGCCCAGATGTAAATACACATTTTTTTCCCCACCAAAAATCTTTAGCATTCATTCTGTTTTTGCTGATAAAAAATAGAGGGCTACTGAGATCTTAAATTGCTGCTAATAAAATGTATTGTGCTTATTGATAATGATGACAATAATGGTGGTTTTGTAAATCACCCATACCTTACCCATACATTTGAGGTAGTTTTTGCTTTAATTTCTGAAATGACAGATATCATATTTACTGATCATTATTACCCAAACATTTCTGTTGTTTTTTTTTTCCAAAGCAATAATGCAATATTTATTTATTCATTTGAAAAACCAAAACACTAACCTGTTATTTTTCTACTGTGGGGGAAAAAGAAACTTGTACAAACCTGACTTATTTGCTTACGAAACTACATATTTCCCTTCCTTCCTTCCTTGCTTCCTCATTTATATTGTTGTATTAGCAGAACACATTATATTATTGAATATAGTGATATTTACGGACTGCTGTCTACAGATTATTAACCCTGATGATAGCTTACACCTTTAAAAGACAAATGAAAATTTAGAATTAACGGTGATGTCTAAAATGTTAATGTTGTTCAGCTTTAGATTGCTTAAATTTTACCTCTAAAGCTGAGTGTGGCATTAATAAACTGCAAAATACATTAAATTGTTCGCATTTTAGGCTTAATTCTTAACACTAAGATTGCCACGGTACTGCGTCTTGTTTATGCAATGGTTTATGCACGTCAGAAAAAAAAGAGACAAAAACAAACCCCTCATTTTCTCTGTTTTGTGCTTCTATCGGTTTGCGGTGTGTATAACCGTTAGTTTATTGCTACCGTGTGCGCAGCATTGGTTATTTTAGTACAACTGAAGTGCCAACACGAAGCATTTTAGAGGACGAACAGGAGCTTTCACCGAAGGCAGCAGCGTGGGCAAAAATGAAGCCAGCAAAGAAGCAGCGTGAAGAAGCAGCATCAGCCGGCCAACATAATGGTCAGAACAGCTGCGGGCAGCCAGGAAAGAGGTGAAACAAACGGAACAGCTTGTTGGGTGGCTAGAAACAAGAGCCGCAGGCGGTCGAGCGAGAGCTAAGCCGTTTATCCTCGAGGCCAGCAACGCCATTCAAAACTCTGACCTGCCTCTGCTGCCGGAGAAATGACAGTTGAGCAGGCCGGAAGCTCGCGTGCCCACGACATTTTCAGTCTTTCTGCCTCTCCCTGCCGTTTCTGCTCCGGTGCGAGTAACACACACAAGGACATCACAAACCGATGAATAAAGCCGAGTTGAACTAAGGCGGGCTCGGCTTCTATGAGTATTTTTAGAATGGGACCCCCCCCCCTCCCAATCGCCCTTGAACGCACTCGCTTCAGAGCAAGCGTGACCACCGTAAGAAATGCATTTCAAATATATATAATCGCACTTTCACCTCCTCCTCCCTCAGTCGCCTGCCCTGCCAAGGCCTCACTAACGGGGCTTTTTTTTCATTCCCGTGTGAAAGTTATGGTGGGAGTTTAGAGACTCGGGGGGGCTCACGATTCGTTCTCGCGGCTTTTACAGCAGTGTTAAACAACATTACAATTTGTATTTGGACACCGCCCAGAATCGCTCTCTAAGGGAGATGGGAAGTCTCTAAATACGATAGATGAATCAAATAAAAATATGGGGGGGTGAAATATGAACGCAGATTCCTGCGCAGGACTGATTTACAGTGCGTGATTACTACTACAGTGGAAAGTCTTAAGCCAAGCCAGAAGTGAAAACGCATCTACTACTCTTCTTCTTTCTAGCGCTATAGGAAAAATAATAATAATTTAAAAAAAATGTATGACCTACCATAGAGACTCACCGCCCCGCCCTTCTTGAGTTGGCAGAACGGCAGCAACATAAAAGATCCCGGAACCGGTTACAAACGGTTGCGGGGCATTGTGGGTTGTCGGCGTTACTTGAGGGCGACGCGACTGTTGTCGGGGTACAACCCCCCTCCGCCCCGAGTCCCGTCCCCCTCCCGAGCGCTCCCGAGAGCGGCGGCTGCGGCCGTTGCATTCGGCCCGGCCATTGCATTCGGCCCGGCCATGTCCTTCAACAAAATCCCACCGCGGTGGCTGAACTGCCCGAGGCGCGGACAGCCCGTGGCAGGTAAGCTGTGGCGGGACGGAGGACGGGGTGCCGGGCTTTGATAAGAGAGCCCATTGCGTATCCCGCCCTGTGTGTGGTGCTTGAGCCTCTCCTCCGCATGTGGAGGTTGAGCAGCCGCTGGTCCAGGTCGTATGGAGGGTCTTCGCTCTGTTGGGCCAGCAGGCTTATTAATAACAGGTAGTCCTCGACTTACGACCACGAGGGAGCACAAACTTTCTGTTGTTAAGCGAGACGCTTGTTAAATGAGTTTTGCCCCATTTTATGACCATTCTTGCCACAGTGGTTAAGTGAATTGCTGCGGTTGATAAGTCGGTAACCCGGTTGTTAAGTGAATCTGACTTCCCCCTTGACTTTGGTTATCAAAAGGTTGCAAAAGGGGATCACGTGACTTGGGACCCAGCAATGGTCATAAATGTGAACCAGTTGCCAAGCATCTAAATTTTGACCACATGATCATGGGGATGCTACAAAGGTGAAAAACGGTCATAAGTCACTTTTTTCAGTGCCAGTGTAACTTTGAACAGTCACTAAATAAACCATTGTAGGTCAAGGACTACTTGTACAGGAAAATCATCAATCAGGTGCGGGGACTGATTTTAGAAGTAGGGGGCAGAGAGAAGTTTCCTCTTCAGCCGTTTGGATAGTACTTCTATGGAAAGGAAGAGAAAATGCAGACCTTTTAACATTCTCATTCCAAAAGAAAGGGGGGGGAACCCTTTTTGTAATGTATTGAATACTTATTAATTAATACTAATTCACTGAACCCACTACAAGTAACAGAAACACAAATAACCCCCAAGCTGCCTGATAGGAGGAAACCAGTGGATTACCGGTTTTGGATTGGGATACCTGCCCAATGAAAGGCCTAGTTTAATTATGCTCCCAAATCAAAAGCTTCAGCCATGCTGCACAAATAGCAGGAACAGCTTCTTGCTTGTCTTAGGAAAAAGGGAGGGGAGTTGGAGATATTGTTTGCAACACTTTTGCTGGTTAATTTAATCCTTTAAAGTAAAACATGACCATGAAATAGCCCATAGTTAGGTAAGTAAGGAAAACTAATTCTGGGCCAGTTTCTTGGCAATTAAAGAGGCAAATATTTGCAGCCATAGTCTAAAATAAGTTTAGGAGAAATTGTTTCAGCCTAGGCACCTCTGTTTTCTAAATTTATCACAGTTTATTGATTGTTATTATATTTGAGGGTTGCTGACCGGAGGTTGTTTTTTTTTAAGAATGAGTCAGATACCCCTAGGGAGAGATCAGAAGAAATTTTTAAGCATTGCAGTGAGACATGTCCTAAATTTGTCCCAAGTTGGAATCTGGCTGAGGCAGGATATTTTTTATCAGAAAATTTTGACCCTGTGAATCTCAAGGAAGTAGACAGGCTTCTAATTTTGCAGTGCAGTAATCAGTGGGACAGACCCATGTCTTGGCTGATTAAGGTTGTGGTTCATCCCAGTGAATTCTTGAGTGAGGGGACAGTACCTCCTGCCTTGAAGAAGGCAATAGCACTTCGACTTATATATCGCTTCACAGTGCTTTACAGCCCTCTCTAAGTGGTTTACAGAGTCAGCATATTGCCCCCAACAATCTGGATCCTCATTTACTGAATCTTGGAAGGATGGAAGGCTGAGTCAACCTTGAGCCTGGTGAGATTCGAAGTAGCAAATTACAGGCAGCCAGTAGTCAGCAGAAGTAGCCTGCAGTACTGCATTCTAACCACTGAACCACCACAGCTCTTGGTGCATCCCTTCCTCAAGAAGCTATCACTTGATCCAATAGTATTGGATAATTTGCAATTAGTCTTTAACCTTAACTTTTGAGAAGTGATGGAGTGCAGCTCTAAAGAGCCTTGGAGGAAAGCACATGATGCAATTGTCTTTAAGGCAAGGTTTAGACATGGTTATAGCACTGAAACAACATTGATAGTGTATACTCTGGTGGAACTGGGGTAGCAGTGGTGCAACTCTCCTGATTATTCTGGATCTTTCAGTGGATTTCAATACCATTATTTATGGTATTTAAAGAATACCATATTAGGTATTAGAGGATATGGAATGGAGACATTACGTTGTAACAGTTTTCTTCCTTTCTCAATCTAGAATCAGTTCCAATTCCAGTTGGTGGAGAGAGATTGAAACTGAGGTCCTTGCTTTGTGTGGTTCTTCGGGTCTTAGCTTTCTTCTTACTCATGTTTAACATCTATGTGAGGCTGGTGGGTGAGGTTATCCAATGACATGGGTTCAGTATCAATATTGCATGTATGATACTCAGTTCTGTATCTCAATCCCAGAGTGACCAAGTGATGCTGTTGAGGTTCTGTCTTACAGCCTGTAAGATGTTAGTCTAGTTGGGGAGAAACAAGCTTAAACTGAATTGTAGCAAGATCAAGTGGCAGTGAATTAAAAAATCCTTTACTTCTGGTGGTTTTCTAACTCTAGATAGGGCATTTCCCTGGACAAAAACAATACAGAATTTGAGGTCCTTGTGGGTTCTCAGTTGATCAAAGAATAAATTGTAACCATAGCTGAGAGAACCTTTGCATAGATCTGCTTGTGCAACAGTTGCACCCTTTTCTGGAGTAGAAAGCTCTTATAGTCACTTATGTTTTTTCACCTCTTCTTTGAATTAGGGTAATGAACTTTATATGGGATACCTTGAAGACCACTTGGAAGCTACAGCTCATCCAGATTGTAATGGCATGCCTAGTTTTCAGTGTATCTTGGTTCACGCATATGTAGATACCCCTTTTTTGTGAGCTGCATTAGTTGGATATGAGTTGGCTTCCAATTGCAATTCAAGGTACATTTGTAAAGCCTTTTCAGGCTTGTGGACTAGACATTTATAGGAACACTTGTTTCCAATAATTCCTGCCAATCCTATAAAATCTGGCAGGTTGTTATGTTCCAGATCCCATCAACAAAGCAGTGTCGTTTTAGGAGATTCCACGCCTTCTCAGCCACTGGTGTATGCTCTCCTTAATCTTGCTGCCTTTTAGGAAAGCCTTAAACTCTTGGCTTTAGAGTAAAACTTATATTAGCATCATATTATTTTGATTTTATGTATATTTTGGCATGTTTTTTTCTGTATATTCTATATGTACTTTTGCAGTGTTTGGTTTTATACTATTCCTTCTGGTTAGTTTTTATAATTGCTTGATAGTGAGATGGGTGGCATATAAATTTAATAAGAAAGCAAACAAATGTTTTGAATGAATATTGCCTGTTCTGATTAGGCAACTTATAAATTGAATAAATATATTAATTAAATATTTATTATATAGGTGCATTTAATTTTATAGTTGATGCTGCAGCCTCATTCTACAGTTGTTGAAATTCATTTTTTTCTCATTAATCTACACTTTGTATTCCATAATGACAAAATAAAAACAATTTTAGAAATGTCTGTAAATTTATTAAAAAGAAAAAAAACTGAAATATCACATTAGCATTAATATTCAGACCCTTCACTCAGTACTTTGTTGAAGCTCCTTGGCAGCAATCTTGAGTCTTTTGGGCTATGACATGACAAGCTTTGCACACCAGGATCGGGGGCTTTTCTGCCATTTTTCCTTGCAAATCCTCTCAAGTTCAGTCAGGTTGGATGGTGACCGTTGGTGGACAGCCATTTTCAGGTCTCTCCAGTGATGTTCAATAGGGTTCAGATCAGGGCTCTGACTGAGCCACTCTACGACATTCACCGAGTTGTCCCTAAGCCACTCTTATTTTGTCCTGGCTGTGTGCTTACAATCATTGTCATTTTGAAAAATGAACTTTCGGCCCAGTCTGAGGTCCTGAGTGCTGTGCAACAGGTTTCCATTAAGGATATCCGTGTACTTTGCTCCATTCAGCTTTCCCTCAATCTTGACCAGTCTCCCAGTCCCTGTTGCTGAAAAACACCCTCACAGCATACTGCCATCATCATGCTTCAGTGTTGGGTTGATATGGGGCAGGTGATGAACGGTGCCTGGTTTCCTCCAGACATTATGTTTAGAATTGAAGCCAAACAGTTCTAATCTTGGTTTCATCAGACTAGAGAATCTTGTTCCTCACAGTCTGAGAGTCCTTCAGGTGCTTTTTTGCAAACTCCAAGCGGGCTTTCATGTGTTTTGCACTGAGGAGTCTAGCCACTCTGCCACAAGCTCAGATCGGTGGAAGACTGCAATGATGGTTGTCCTTCTGTAACTCTGTCCCATTTCCACACAGGGTCTCTGGAGCTCAGTCAGAGTGACCATCGGGCTCTTGGTCACTTCTCTTACTAAGGCCCTTCTCCCCCAATTGTTCAGTTTGACTGGGCAACCAGGTCTTGGAAGAGTCCTGGTTGTCCTGAACTTCTTCTGTTTGAGGATTATGGAGGCCGCTGTGCTCTTAGGAATCTTCAATGCAGCAGAAATTTTATTGTAGCCCTTCTCAGATCTGTGCCTGAGAGTAATCCTTTCTCTGAGTTCTGCAGGCAGTTCCTTCGACCTCTTGGCTTTTGTTTTGCTACAGTATGCATTTTCAGCTGTGAGGCCTTCTATAGAGAGGTCTGTGCCTTTCCAAATCATGTCCAATCCATTTAATTTACCACAGGTAGACTCCAATCAAGGTGTAGACACATGGGAGCAATGATCAAGAGAAATGGCAGGCATCTGAGCTATATGTCAAGTGTAGTTGCAAAGGGTCTGAATACTTAAGCCAATGTGATATTTCAGTCTTTTTCTTTTTAATAAATTTACAGACATTTCTGAAATTCTGTTTTCACTTTGTCTTTCTGGGGTACTGAGTGTAGGTTAATGAGAAAAAAATGAATTTCAACAAATGTACAATCGGCCTGCAGCAAAACTGACAAAAGTGAAGGGGGTCTGAATATTTTCTGAATGCACTGTATATTGAATATTGGAATAACTTTGATTATAATGAAGTAACACATAAAACCTCAAAGCTATTGGTTAAAAACTGGTATTTAAAATGTATGCAGTTGGAGTAAACTGCAGCAGTAGAATGCTATGTTATTGTAATGATGTGGCTTGAGTGTGGACAGTCATATTTTGGATTAACTAAATCTAAATTTCAGAGACAGTTATATGTTGAATGATTAATTAAGTTGAGACATTATGCTACCTTGCTGACAACTAGGCCATTAGTTAAATCTGATGAAACACTTTATTTTCCATGGCTATCATCTGATAATTCAGTAGCTAGGCCAGATCCAAGAGTTTTCTTGTATTCTTTTATCTCAGAAGCAATTAGTTAATATTATTTGCATATTTTTTTGTCCCTGAGCAACTCCTGAGTGTTATCTGGATTGAATTTTGGTCTATTCATCCTCATAATTTATTTTAAATATATATGAATTTAGGTATTAATTGGATATGGCTAGTAAAGGTTTTAATTAAACAACACAGTTTCTCTAGAAATGCTTTTGGAGTATTATCAATGAATGGGAAATTATTTAAAACTTTTCAGGTACTGGATTTTACAGTTCAGTACTTAATTTTGTTATAGATGATACTGAGTTCTGTCATAAACTGCTATCGTTCTTTGTCCTAATGAAAAATATTAATCATGATTCAAACAGACACTTTTATGAGGTTTCATGTTCATTATATGCATTTTTTTAAAATTACTACCAAACAGGAATATTTTTACCTCTGAAGACGATGCTAGGACCAAAATATGATGATAAAGTTGCTGAAGAGTATCGTTTCCATCCCTCTATGTTATCCAACTATTTAAAGAGTCTCAAGGTAAAGAATCTAATTGAATTTTTCTTTAGTATCTAAATAATAAAGGGTTTTTTATTATTTTACTAATATGTTTTTTTTTCTTTGAGCATGCCTACTTTAGAAATATCTTCCCAATATATTTATTATAGGTGGAATACATGTCTGTGTGTCTGTATGTCTGTTTAAAAAATAAAAGGAAACAACACATCAAAAGATGAAAACATTGGACAGCATGTGTTCATAACAACAAAGTGAATAAACACAATGCTTATTTTCCGTGGACAGAACTGTATCTAGGAGAACTAAGAGAATGTAATTTTTCCGCCCTACTACTATTTTCTGTATACCTCTCCCCAAAATTGGTTTCAGAGGATTCTCCTAACACTAAAGCAGGAAGGGAGTGTATGGGTAGCAGGAGAGGAACCACACTTTCTCCTGACAAAGGCAGTTTTGGAAACAGGAGCGAAGCATTGGACTCCATCCTTTCTCTTGTAAATTCTGTATATGAGGCTTTCAGTGATACAAGTTGGGATATACATAGCCATGGTATTTCCATGGTGTGTGTATAACATCAGAAAAGTTACTTCTGAATATTAACCATTAGAGTTACGCATGTTTATCATAAACAGGTTATCGCATTTAAAGCCTTTTATGGCACGGCCAGGTTATTTGTCTTTCCCTAAGGATACTTACCCATCCTCCCAAATCAGATAGGGCAGATACGCTCCTAATCCCCTAATGAGGGCTAGTGTTGACCAGGAATTTAATGTTTTTATTGACAGCTCTGAGAAAGCGCATGTGCCAATGTCACCAGTGACTCTGCAGGTCTTCAAGGCCATGGAAAGTTCCTCGGGAAACACCCAATGTCTCTAGGTGGACACTCAATATCCTTGAAAGACCTCCAAGGGTGGCAGATTACTTTCTATACTTCTTTCTCTTATCTAACGTGTGCCAACTTGTCTGGGTGGAATGTGCCGGTATTTCTGGGTGGAGAAGTGGACAATGTAACAAGCATATAAATATGAATGTCAAAATGTGTTCAAGGTTCCCTCTTGCTAAGGGCCCCCCTGTCTTTATTCAACTGAATAAGCATGTAAAAAGCTTATCAAGGTAAACACCTGGGCTCTGTCTTTCTTTATACCAAGCCACACCTGAAACCAGCAAAACACTAGGAAGCATGCCTTTTCTGTGGCAGCCCGTGCCCTATGAAACTCTCTGTCCCATGTGGTTCATCAGGCTTCTGCCCTCCTAGCCCTCCAAAAATCGCCAAAGACCTGGTTTTTCTCCCAGGCACTGGGATAAGATTGGACAATTGCACATTAGGAGTTGACTTGGCACCAAGTCTTTGCTGTTTTAACTTTTAGTTAATTGCTGAGAGTTGGTTAAATGGGCAGCTAGGCACACATTTTAAATAAACTACCTAAAGTTATGTTCACCTTATTTATAACTTCACATATCTGTATTAAACTCTAATTTTATTACTTTCAGGTTAAAATGGGTCTGTTAATAGACTTGACAAACACCAATAGGTTCTATGACAGAAGTGATGTAGAAAAAGATGTCGTCATATATGTAAAACTTCAATGTAAAGGGTAAGCTAATGAAACTCCTGAATATGGTTTAATGGAGGAAAATTTTTGCCTTTACTTGACTCTTCTCTTCTTGGTAGGCATGGAGAGTGTCCCACGCCTGAAAACACAGAAACATTCATTCGTATATGTGAACAGTTTCATAATAAGAACCCAACAGAACTTATAGGTATGTATATTAACCTGCTGTGTGACTATTTTCCATCTGTCTTGGTTGTTTTTCCATGTAATATACTAATGCTCTATTTGCCACTTTCCATTGTAGTTGCACATAAACATTTCGCGACTTAATAATCTAGCCAGCATCAAATCATGACAGTAAGCAATAGAACCCAAAAAACCAAAATAGGGTGAAATACCAGAACGTTGGAAATATTCCTGATGATGTTTGTAAAAAGGGGCAAGCCTGAATGACTCATGAACTGTATTTAGTTTTCCATTCATCTAGATAAATCATACAGTATATTACTATCACCAATGTCTTGCTGAATAAGGAAGCATCATTAAATCAAAGCTGAAATCCAAATAATTTAATCAGAAAGTTAAGCCTTGACCTATTGTAGGGAATCATAGAGGTGATCATGTTGTCCAGAAGCAATTAGGACAACAGTTATAGAAGAAGCATGAATGAAGACGGTGGTGGGGGAAGTATTAGAAAGAGGCACTGGCTCCACCCTGACCCATGGAGGAAGAAGAAGAGGGAGGGAAGGGAAAACTCAAGTAAACTTGCTAGATTCTGTTACTGTAACCTATCTTAATAAAGTGTAGTTCTAGTTGTCCTGTAGAATCAGTTTCTTCATCTTTCTGTCACATAGGGCTGACACATCAAATTTGAGATTTATTACAGGTCTTTTTCATCACTTGATTATACTGGACGTGTACACGTACTAAAGTTAACAGATGTGTAATGGTCTGGAATAAATGTTATTATGGAAATGCCTCACTGGATTGCATACTCTTTTCTAATATTAATTCCTTTCTTTAACTTACGGCATTAATTACAGTGCAATGCCGAATGCTGATTGACATTGCTAAGCAGTGTGGTCCCATGTTTTTTTTCTATGTACAACCACATTACTTAACAAAGTTTCCAGTCCCAATTAACATAATTAAACAAGAACTATATGTCGTTTTACTTATGTACCACACAATTTCTTTACATGATTATGTACAAGTGACTAACTTGAAGAAAGGCCAAAATGATTGTATCAGTTGCCTATTAAATTCTTAATTTAATTACCCATACACAACCAAGTTTATTCTTAATATTTGAACATGCTATGAAGTGCATTCTAATCTGCATTCTAATTTCAATTGTGAAGTCTTGACCAGAGATGTTAACTATTTTAAGGAAACTTGTTTTTTGTACTTATCAATACGTATCTATATCTCGCTTTTATTTTTTTATAAGTAACTCAAGACAGTGAACATACCGAGTACTGCTTCCTTCATCTATTCTCCCTGCAACAACAACCCTGTGAAGTGGGGCTGAGAAAGCATTACTGGCCCAAAGCTACCCAGTTGGCTTTCATGTCTAAGGCGGGACTAGAATTCACTGTCTCTCAGTTTTTTGGTATCTTAACCTTAACCACTAGACCAAATAGTCTCTCTACAAATATATAATATTTTATATTTGCTTGTGTGTAAATTAAGATTCAAAATAAATATATATGAGTACAAAATCATTCTTTTTACTTTCATTATACAGCTTTATTAGTCCTTACTATTTGCTGAAATGCAAGCAACAGAAATAAAGGATATTTTTAAAGCTGTGATAAAGGATATTTTTAAAGCTGTGGAAGCAGCAAGATTAAGGAAACATGCTCCTCAGAGTTTCCCTTTCAGTTGTCTCAATTTGGATTGTTAAATGCATTTGTCAAATTCCAAATGATGACTACATTTGAATATAAATGAACAATTTTCTTTCAACTGAAAAGAAAATGTACTATTTCTATTTTTCCAGGGAAAACCTAGGTAAACCTTACATTGGTTTTTTATTTAATCTTCGGTGCGTATTGCTTTATAGTTAGCATATACATTGTATTAAAATTACTAATGAAGACCAATAAAATTTGACAAAGAAGCATCAATAATCCGTAAATGATTCAAGCTCTACTAATGAAAGTCAAGAGACGGAGGAAAAATAGCACTATAATTAAATATAAAGAAGACCAAGCTAATGACAAGCTCAGCAACCAGTGTTAGAGTAGAAGATATTGAAGTGATGGATAGTTTCTCTCTTTTAGGATTGGCTAGCAATGTGAAGGAACAAGAAATGAAAAAGTACGGTTGACTAGCATTTAATTTGGGATAGCACTAAAAGCTTTAGAAAATGTATATGGATACCCTCTATACTCACAAAGATTGGCATCAGGCAAACAACACTTCTCCTTGTGGAAGTAAAAGATAAAGAAACCAGATAACGTGAGATCCTTTTCAACTTTGTTGTTAGAGAAGACTCTTGAAAATAGCATTCATAATCCAGAAAACAAATGGAATGGATCATGGGACAGTCCAGAGCTCTCACCCAGATGACTAGGTTCAAATTACCCAAATGTGGACATATTATGTGAAGGCCTAGCTCTCTGGGAAAGGTGGAAAGAAAGAAGATGACCAACAGCAAAGTGGATGTATTCAGTTACTTAAACTCAATTTCAAGGCACATAATCAAATTGAATTGAGTACTTGATTTGGGAATTTCAAAACTGATGAAAAGTCTTAAATTATTCCAATATTGAAACATAATGACATCCATGAAAGACAGTGCTCCTGAGCAAACTTATTTGTTCTAATGAGTTGCTGTCCATAATAATTGCAACAGATGTTTAATGACTATTTCACCCCAACAGCCTCATTTGAATTTTAAAGCGCTTGAACTGGATACTTTATATAATTTTTAAGAATTGCTTTTTTCCTTGGCCACTAGATGGAGACATTACCACAGAAATAAGGCAGAGGTATTTTGGTGTTTTTTTTTAAAAGTGCTATTGGTTCATTGTTTTAATTGAATGCAGTCTTATAACAGTTGCTGATTGCTGATGTGCAGTCAGTTTTAAGCCATATTAAAACAGAAGCTAGTGAGTGAAAAATCCTATGAGAATAGGAGAGCCCCGAGGCCCATCTATTCCAGAAATATGGCCTTCAACAGTAACTGGTTTCTAGCAATAAAACTTAGGTGAAGCAGTAGCCTCATTTCAGCAATTGGTATCAAGATGAAAGCATGTGCTTTTTTGAATCCAGAATAGCTGCTGAATGTACTTTCTCCCCATAATCTGCCTGATGCTCTTTTTTTGTGCTATATAAGCAACGTATTTCACTAATTGTGAGTATTGTTAACTAAGTGTTCTATGAATATATTTTTTTCCTTACGTTGCGACAGTAGCATTTTGTCCCAGTGTTAGTTGGGCTAAACAGCTTGTTGATGGCTAGTCTCTTGATGTGCCATGCATCATGAAGTATTCAGTAATCAGGTTTGGTCATAAAATCAAAAGGTATATTACAAAAGGTACATTACAAAAGGTAGAGGCAAAAAGAAGCTAATATGCCAGGAAAGAATTTTCTTCTCCAGATCCTCGTGTGAAAGAAAATGGCGGTGGTGGTGGATGAGAACCAGAAAGTACAGGATAGGTTAGAAAGTACAGTTTAACAGGGTTTGGAAAGGCTTTGGAGTCACGCTCTGATGATGTTAAAAGGAATACCTAGATATGTATTTGATTTCATATAAGTGCATTTTCCCCCTTTCCTTGTTTCAGTTGCTAAATTTGTTCAGTGTATCTATGGTTCAATCAGATATTTAAAGCCATTGATACAGTTATTTATATGCAAGGTTTTGGGACGAATGGAATATTATGTGATTTTGTTCATGCTTCAATTTCCTCTTGCAGAGAAGGAAGTAGTAAATGGCATGAGAAGAGAATGAATGATTACATACTAGCTGAGGACTAATTCCCTTATAAGGGAAATGATTATGACAAGCAAATGTTCCTGATGCTTTTAAGTGAGCTTGGTAATTGCAATTATATTTTTTCTTCAATTTTGTCTTCTAGGTGTTCACTGCACGCATGGTTTCAATCGTACTGGATTTCTTATCTGTGCCTTTCTGGTTGAAAAGTTGGATTGGAGGTAATTTTTTAATAAAAATATATAATGTTTGGCAATATTATAGCAATAATCGCATAATTACTTTATTGTACATATGTCATCAATGTCATCATGGATAATGTTTGCTTCGTCTTGCTAGTGGGGTATACAAATTAAAGTGGCTATAAAACATAATAAAAGTAAGGAGACCCTGTGGAATTTACTCTGCTAGCCATTGCTGATTATAGGGGGCAGTGCTCATCTGTTTCATGAGCACTGAGCCAGGGCTGTCCTGGGTCCTGTGGCCAACATGACATCACAGAGTGCTGTGGAAGTGGTACCTGTTTATTCGCATTTGCATGGTTTTGAACTGCTAGGTTGGCAGGAGCTGGTGGGAGGACAGGAACTTACCCTGTTGTGTGGTGCTTGGGTTTCGAACCTGGGCTGCCAGCTTTCCAGCTGACAAGACGAATGTCTTAACCACTGAGCCACCGCCCCGCCTTATAAAACATAATATTTTGTGTTATATATCTGCCAACTTTCATATCATCGAGGCAAAATAATATTTCTAAGTATTCTTTGACGGATTTTATTACTGCCAGATAGAAATATTTAGATTAATTTGTTTCAAGACCTATCTGGATTTTTAGAAAAAGTTTGACCTGTTTCAGATGTTCTGAAGGTAATTAATTTTGACTTGATGTTTATTTTTGGTCTGAAATTTCTGAAAAAAAATATCTCCCTTTTCCTTAGTCTACCATTATCATTGCTGTTGATATTAACTTTGGGTGCTACAAAACTTGATCAGATTATGGTGGCTTACAATTTTGCCCCATTTTATAACCTTTCTTGCCACAGTTGTTAAATCACTGTAGTTGTTGAGTTAGTAATGTGGTTATTAAGCGAATCTGGCTTCCCCCTTGACTTTGCTGTCAGAAGGTCACAGAAAGTGATCACATGATCTGGGGAAACTGCAACTGTGACAAATATGAGTCAGTTGACAAGCATCTGAGTTTTGATCACGTGACCATGGGAATGCTGAACGCTCAGAAGTGTGAAAAACAGTCATAAGTCACTCTTTTCAGTGCTGTTATAACTTCGAAGGTCACTAAATGAACTGTTGTAAGTTGAGGACTACCTGTAGTTTTATAGATGTAGCATTTTTACTTTCTTTTCTAGAGATGCCTTAGTTGCTACCCTTTTGTTGCCTAGCAAAGTTCTGGAAAAACAGATCAACGATGAAATTCATAAGACTCCAGTGGTAGAGCTTGAGTCAGGCCTGTCCATTCATTCAATGAAAAAATTTAATAGCGTCATTTTGCTTTAGTTTCATAATTTGAACTTTGGCCCAATCTAACATATCCTGTAGATTTTAGAAAATAATATTTTGTAATTTTTTGGACTTTATGAACACTATATTGTTTCTTCTTTGTAGTTCTTTTAAACAAGCAAAGCATCAAGACAAAAAAACTAACACCCCACCCCACCCCGCATAAGGTTAAAAGAAAGTAAAGCAAAGAAAAACACATTTAAACAACCCTCAGCCTACAACAATATAGATACGATTTTAAGGAGAAATGTGAACATTTTACATAACTATAAAAAGTATTCAAGAGCTATTTGGATGTAGTGAGTTCTAGTCCTGCCCGAGGCTCAAAGCCAGCTGCCTGACCTTCCTTTGAAAGGAGTGCATTGCAATGTGTGGGATTGTGTATGAAGTATTTTTTCTTTGAATCATTAAGTCAGCCAGATCTTTTTCTGGCCTTGTGCAGCTGCTGCTTGTGGCATATTAAATATTAATATGCTTTATTTTGGCATAATGGACTGGAGGATATTGCATCAGAAATTTGAAGTATAATACTAAATTGGCAGGCATATAATAGGAGGGGAAGGAAGGGTGAAAATTGATATTACATGAGAAAGAAGGGTGACTGTTTTTAACACTGGCTGCATGACAGATTGTAGAAGGAAGCAAGGCCAGTTATGCATGTGCATATGCTTTCATAACTGCATCATTAGCATGATAAAAGATGTGGCTGCTTTAAAGATGGAAAGAGAGATGTTTATTATGCCCTTATGCTTGAAAATAACCTCTTCTAAAGAATAGCTGACATTAACAGACTCTCTGCTGAGCAAATTGGTTATTCCAGGTTGACCAGTTTTTGTAAAAAGGGTAATCTTATACATACCCAGGGATAAATCTATTTTATTCAAGAGCTAAACGTAATCTGTGCTCTATATGTGATATAGAAAGGTGAAAGATTTGAAAATACTGCATTTGCATCTAACAATACTTCTTAAAAATTGTCTTGAGATGGTGGTAATTAGTATTAGCAGTGTGGCTTGGGTACACAATTGTATACACTGAAATAGTGTTCAGTTGCTCTCTTTGATATGATTTAAAATTTCAAGATCATTGAGATATGTTTTTACACTTAATTTGAAGATTATGTCCAGGAAAAGTTAGGATTTTAGGAATATGGTTTCTTTGTCATATGCTCAGGTGAATTGGAAGGTTCTTGAAGAACCTATATTGCTTCTCTCCAATAATTAAATGTTGAATGCTGCATGCCAGCAGTAACTGTTTTTTATGTTCTTACATTTTTCACACTTCAGTGGTGTCTAGACACATATTACTAATATTTTACAGTAGCTCCTGTAATAGTTACAGTTTGTGTTTAATTACATGTTCTCCTTTTTTGGCATCCTCAAGGCATGCCATTTCTCAAAAAAAATGTCATTGCTTAATGCTGAAGATGGTCATCTTTAATTTGGAATCACAGTCAAGTGGAGAGGTATCCTGTCTTTAGCAGAAAATGAAAAAGTGGCATTCTGCCCCCAGAGTTTTTGGACCCTCTTCAGTAGGCGTAATTTTTGTGTGTTTGGGTTCTGTGGAGATCACCAGATTCCCTTTTTTTTTGTATGTATGTCTTTTACTGTACTAAATCCTTCCTGCCTAATATACCGTTATGATTTTAAGCATTCAAAGCTGTCTTGTGACTTTGCTTTGGTGAATATTTCAATGGATTTTATGCTTACTATATTTAGAATTAAAGTTTTCTAGTTTTATCGTTTAGCTGTTGATGTGCCTTTTATGCCACTGAGGGGAGATGCTTCTCCTGATCAGAAAACTGTTTTATTGTGTTGTTGTTATACATTTTACTTGCATTATTTATATGCTGCCAGATTTTAATTTTATGTTTCTAAAGCTTTCCAGATTATAACCCGAAAACACTAAGTACAATTATTTTATATCTACTGTAGATACAGTATATTGGTTGGAACCATTTTGAATTGAGTAGCATACAAGATATGGTAGCTAAATTAATACGATAATAACTGTAGTTCTCCTTGTTCTTTTCTGCTCACCTTAACAAGGCAGAAGTGCTGACAATCTAGCAGATTTAAAGTATTTTGTAAAAATGGTGGAAAGGGTGGAATCTAGGGGAGAATTTCTTCAAGATAATAGTTTAACAAAATCGTCACATTTTAAAAAGCCTCCTTTGTTACAGCGCTATTTCAGATAGACATTTAGTGTTTATTTGCATTTATGAGAATACATTCCTACAGAATGTTCTATTACCATTTATTTCTTAGGCATGTGAATGTAGAAGAAACACAGATGCAAAAGGCTGGTGTGGGTTTTATAGCTTGTTTTAAGGAAAAGAGTATCATACCAATAATTGTTTGGGGAGCTTTGTTGTATTTTTTTCTTTAGCAACTACTTTGCTTTTTTTCCAAAGCAGTTGTATTCCATGAAAATACAAGGCTGTTTCTTTTGTAATAAAAACATATTATATACTGGCAATTACTTTTATAATTTTGGTCTCTATTTCCAACAAAAGTATATTATATTAAAAAGAAACAACTACTTAAGTATGTTAAGACTGAAACCCATGCAAATTTCCTAATATATTTTGTTTTCTCTTGACAGTTTCATACTTTCTTGACACATTATGAAACATCTATTACAGTTGCAGGATAGGTTGGGAGCCCAAGATTTAATAATTACTAGTTAAGGGAATATGTTTATTTATTTTAAAATATTTAGAACTTTTAAATATTTCCTTGTTTTTAGGCAAGCATACTATCAAAGTGACTTGCCTAGATCGTCTTACACTTGGGTTTATCTATATAAAAAATAAGGAAAAAAGAAATGTGTTTGAATATTAGTAGCTTGGGTTGGTAGTTGGCAATTTGATTGCAAATGTTTCATCACCATTCGAGGGGACATTGTCAGTGCGTTTTGAGTTGTGACTACTCAGAGTGCACTGACGACGTTTACTCGAATGGTGATGTTTGCAACGAAATTGCCAAGCTTGGAGCTCAAACCAACCACCTAACTACCAGCCTGAGCTACTAACTCAAACCAACAGCATAAGAAAAAAAGATTTGTGTAGGAGGATAGAAAAAAAACAAGCTTGGTTTTCCTGTGTTTACCGTTCAGAGTAAAGTTTCCTTTGAGCTGAGCTTAACTCCTGGTAAACTCATGGAGTTTTCTGAGCAGTGATACAGAAGTGGTTTGCCGTACATTTCTTCCAAGATTTTGCTTTTTGCTTTTACTTTCCAGTTTAGTCAACAAGCCTATGGATTTCTTGATTCCTATCTGAACACAAACATGGTTTATTTGTGCTTAGTTTTTCATGATCAGCCAAGGTCAGTTACCTACGTGGTTCTTTAAATGTTATGGTTGTCTGTTTTTTTCTGCTGATGAACCTTCAGGGAGGGTCAAAGGGAGCTAGTTCTTGACAGAAGAAACAATCATTTTGTTTCATTTGTCCTGCATGGCCAGTGATAATTCACGATCTGTGCTTATCACTGAATTGATCTGTGATCTCAGTGAACCACTGGCTAAAGGGTTGGTGTCACCAAAAAAACTTTGGGTTTCTGGACCATGGTCTGCACTATCTCCATGATGGGTTTCTGGCAAGGGATGGACTGCACCTCACAAAGATTGGAAAAAATGCTTTCAGAAAATGACTGGCTCAGCTTATCAGGAGGGCTTTAAATTAAAATTGAGAGGGGAGGGTGACCAATCTTTAGGATCTCTAGGACCTAATTCCAAACAAAACCCCCTAGAAAGCAAGACAAATAATGAAGTAAAGAAGGAAGACAAACTTAAACAGCAAACAAGAGACACAGGAAGCATACCCAGCATCAGATATAAAGATCACAAGTGCCTATATACAAATGCGCAAAGTCTGGGGAACAAACAGGGTGAACTCGAACTACTAATACAAGAAGGCAGATATGATATAGTTGGAATAACAGAAACTTGGTGGGATGAAGCCCATGACTGGAACACACTGATAGAAGAATACAAACTGTTCAAAAAAACTAGACCCCATAAAAGAGGAGGTGGAGTTGCACTGTAAAGGACCACTATATTGCTACAGAAATACATGAAGCCAAAGACGAAAACCCTCTTGAATGCATATGGGTCAATATAAAAGAAAAAAAGAATGTTACATGGCCATAGGTGTATACTATAGGCCACCCAATCAAACAGAAAAAGTAGATGTCCTTTTTGCCAACCAACTGACAAATATATGTAGGAAACATACTACAATAGTAATGGGGGACTTCAATTATCCTGACATCAACTGGAAAACTAATTCTGCACCAAGTGAGAAATCAAATAGGTTCCTAACAAACCTAGCTAACAACCTTTTTGTTAAAAAGGTAGAGGAGGGAACTAGAGGGATAGCCATACTGGACTTAATTCTTACAAACAGAGAAGTGATAAAGGGAGTTGAAACTGAAGGAACCTTGGGGTGAGAGTGACCATGTCATACTAGAATTCAACATAATACAAACACAAACAATAGAACATGACACAGGAGTCTTAGACTTTAAAAGAGCTGATTTTAATAAACTCAGAGAGAACTTGGGAAAAATTCCTTGGAAGAAAATCCTAAAGGGGAAAACAACTCAAGAATCTTGGGAATCTGTGAAAAGTATTATTATAAAAGCCCAGACCAGCACAATACCACTGAAAAGAAAAACAAGAAATCTAATAAGAAACCAGCATTGCTGCACAAAAGCCTCTCTGATAAACTGAAAGAAAAAAAGGACAAGTAGAAAAAAATGGAAAGAGGGACACACAACCAAGGCAGAATATCAGCAGATAGCCAGAATCTGCAAAGACGAAGTCAGGAAAGCAAAGGCTCAGAATGAACAAAGA
>JANHFL010001258.1:138596-175015 GCA_032468155.1 Oxyrhabdium leporinum | reverse complement strand
GAAAGAAAGAAAGAAAGAGAAAGAAAGAAAGAAAGAAAGAAAGAAAGAAAGAAAGAAAGAAAGAAAGAAAGAAAGAATCAATGTTTAGTAATGATGTAACTATCAATTATATGAAAGCAACTTATGATGAGATGGCAATTCATAAGGCTGTTTCCTTGTAAGCAGCATCTGATAATTTTAAATTTTATACCTGAATACTGGGGTTGGATTCTCCCCCCCCCCCATTGAAAACGCAGCATTAGCATTAGTTTTGTCTGGCATAAGCTCAGTTCTTGCAGAAGCATGGCGTGCTGTTAGCAAATAATATTTAGATATGCTAAGAAGACTTAGCTGGTAGTAAAAGTATTGGGTTCAACAGTATATCTAGACACATACAATTCTATAACATTACATTGGATTGTAAAAAGGCAGCGGGAATATTGAATTCAATGTTAAAGTTTAAAAAATTAGAATGGAATGGAATGGAATGGAATAGAATAGAATAGAATAGAATAACAGAGTTGGAAGGTACCTTGGAGGTCTTCTAGTCAAACCCCCTGCTCAGGCAGGAAACCCTATACCATTTCAGACAAATGGTTGTCTACTCTTTCCAGTGTTGGAGCATTCACAACTTCTGGAGGCAAGCTGTTCCATTGGTTAATTGTTCTCATTATTAGGAGGTTTCTCCTTAATTCCAGATTGCTTCTCTTCTTGATTAGTTTCCATCCATTGCTTCTTGTCCTGCCTTCTAGTGCTTGGAGAATAGCTCCACTCCTTCTCTGTGGCAACCCCTGAGATATTGGAACACCGCTATCATGTCACCCTTAAAGAGAAACACTCCTGTGCATCAAGGTCATCTCCTGGCAATTGACATGCATTGGATGTATTTTCCCCTGTCTTCATTATATACTCGCAAACGATTAAAATAAAGGAGAATATTTGTAGCTCAAGGCTGAAATGAGGGGCCCTTGGTACTCTTGTTTTCTTGGTAATGAAACGTCTGCCTGACATGTTTAAAATGTAAAAATGTATTTCAGACATCATTCCCTTCAAGAAAGAGACAAAACTTCCACCAGGACAAAACCTGAGTCAAACATGACTCTCCAAAGTATTTGAGGACAGGACAAGAAATAATGGATGGAAAATTATCAAAGAAAGATCCAGCCTAGAATGAAGGAGAATCAGACACCGAGAACAAGTAACCAATGGAGTGACTTACCTCTTGAAGTTGTGGGTTGTTTATCGCTGGAGATTTTTAAGAAGAGATTGCATAGCCACTTCTCTGAAATGATAGGGAGCCTCCTGCTTAAACAAGGGGTTAGGACTCATCCAACTCTGTTATTCTGATGTTCTGATGTATTTTGAAAAATCCTCTAAATGTTAGAATGGAAAAAGCTTCTTGGGTGAGAAGCAAAACGTTTTCAAAAAAAAAAAAGGCCAAGAAATCAAATTGCCTTTTTTGGGGGGGAAAAGCACCTTTGGGGCAATCACGATTTGGACGATTTGAGAATCTCCACAGACTTTTAAAATATGACATTAAAAGGGCAGGAGGGGGCGCCCTAGGAATAATAAAATACTTGGGCAGCATCTTGCAGAAAAGGAAGGAAACTGCTGTTTAACCAAATCTTTACACAAAAAAAACAAACCACAAGAGCAGACTCTTTTCCAATAATGAATGTTTCTTCCCTTTACCTCTCCCACACAATCAAGCTACAATTTAATCCCAATCAGTCTAGCAAAGACAGGCAGAGAAGCCTTCTGTTTTAAAATGAAATGCTATAGGTGATAACGCTGATTAGCACACTTGTTCATCTGCAAAGTTCACCTAGGTTACACATTGACAACAAGTTGCTATAAATAAAATTTGGGCACCCAAGCATAATTTCTTTAATCAGAAAGAAAATCAGAGTCATTGAATCAAACATAGTAGTGTTCGAATATCTGAGGGGCTGCCACAGAGAGGAAGTGGTCAAACTATTTTCTAAAGCACCTGGCAAGGAATAATGGATGGAAACTGAACAAGGTGAGATTTAACCTGGAAATAAGGAGAAATTTTCTGATGGTGAGAACAATCAACCAGTGGAACAGCTTGCCTTCGGATGTTGTGGGAGCTTCATAACTTGAGATTTTCAAGAAGAGATTGGACTGCCATTTATCAGAAATGGTGTAGGGTTTCCTGCTTCGGCGGGGGGTTGGACTAGGTGACCTACAAGGTCCCTTCCAACTGTTAATCTGTAATCTGTAATCTGATATTCTTATAGGTCTTAATTTTCTGTGGTTTGGAAAAAGTTTTGAAATACAGTTTTTTGTATTTTTGTACAAAAGTACTATTAAGTTCTTTGTGCCATAGACCTCGTTCAGTTTCTGGTGAAATGTATGGACTCCTTCTCAAAAAATATTTAAATGCATAAAATTAAATGTATAGATATATATTGTATTACAGGTAACCCTTGGGTTATGACAATTCATTTACTGATTGTTTGAAGTTACAACAGCATCATAGAATGGTATTTATGACTGGTTCTTGGAGTTCCAGCTGTTGTAGTATCCTTGCAGTCACATGGTTATGCTCTGATTGTTTGACACCCAGCTCATGATTACAACATTATAAAAGCTGCAATAATGTGATCACAATTTCTATTGTTTCTTACTGGCTTCCCACAAGCAAAGTCAATGGGGAATCTGGCAGGAGGTCAGAAATTGTGATCAGATGTGGTCTTCACTTAATGTCCCATGCAGTCCTTAATTATGATGACAACTGAAATTGTAGTAAGTTATGTGGTCACCCGAAGTTGCACCTTATGATCATACTGCTTAGTGATAGAAATTCTGGTCCCAATTGCTATCATAACTCAAAGGCTACCTATATAAAAGAAATGACTTGTAATTATGGTTTGTCACACTGTCAACCAGATGTTTAGACTGGATTTGGCATTTTTATCCACTTATTGAGTCTCAAGAAACTGGGATAGGCAGATTTTTATCTGATGGTATTAAAGGTATTGTAGGGGAGTGGTGCAGTGGCCTAGAGGTGGAGCTCTCGCCTCACAATCAGGAGGCGCTGAGTTTGATCCTAGGTAGAGGCAGATATTTCCCTCTGGGCACACTGACAATTTATTTGCTGAACAAAATTCCACATTGGTGACAGGAAGGGCATCCAGCCATTAAAACACTCTGCTAGCTCCCTTCAGTTGCCCAGACTCCACTCCACAAGGGATTATGGGGTCATTAAATGAAGATGATGATGACAAGTATGGTAGGATGTAAGCTGTTCCAAGTAAAGCTGCTTTTTGCAATTATTATTGTTAATTCCTCATTGTTGTTTTTATCTTGTTTATTTCTTGTAAGCTGTTCAGAGTCTCATTGTTAATTAATTAAGTATATATCTGCTCAATTCTCAGCAACTCCAGTTTACAAATTATTTAGTTATGTATTGTTCAAGTTGGGTAGCCAAGCAATTAAATAAATACAACTCAAATGTAGATATCAAAATGTTACAACAAATATGTGCTTTAGTAATATTGTGTGCTTTTTTTTACTCCATTAAATCAATAACAAGGGAACACGCTGGTAAATAATAATTTTAGATACCTACACTTTATTGAAGTTAAGAAACATTTTTGGTGTCTGCAACCTGTAAATTGCTTTGTTGTCTGTATATATTATTGAATGAAAAGCTTAAGTTTTAGTTAAAGGTTAATCAAAATCAAATAGTTTTTTTTTTGCTATCCAGGTTCATGGGTCCCATGACATCTATTCAGGGCCTTCAGGGAAGCCTCGGTTAACAACCATCTCAATATAGCCTTGGCAAGTGTAATAAGAACTGCTGTGAGATTGTATGGGAGCCAGTTGGGAATATTTGATGCTGAGTCTTCGATCTGCTACTGCTCTGTCCTCTTGGTTTTTTGGAGCCATTTCTGAATTTTTCTTTTCATGCCTACATTGTCTCACACAATGTCACTTTTTTTGCAGTATTGAAGCTTCTGTGGCTACTTTTGCTCAAGCCAGACCACCTGGTATCTATAAAGGTGACTATTTGAAAGAACTCTTCCGTCGTTACGGTGATGTGGCTGATACGCCAGCACCACCTCCTTTACCAGAATGGTGCTTCGAGGAAGATGAGGAAGATGGGGAGGAAGATAACTGCAAACTGGGAACTCCAGAATCAGAAGCTTGCTCATCAACTTCCTTTTCTGGCAGAAGAAGAAAAGAACACTTAAAGCTGGTAATGATGAACTAGAGCATAATATAGCATGTTCTTGAACTCGTTTTAAATATGTTTTGTAATTACTTTTTTTTAAATATGTGCCTTCAAGTCAGTATTAATTCTTGGCAACTGCCTGGACTAGTCCTGCAGTTTTCTTGGTATAATTGTTAAGGCACCAGGTTGGAAACCAAAACACTGTGAATTCTAGTACTGCTTTAGACATTAAGTCATCTGGATAACCGTGAGCCAGTCACTCTTTCTTGACCCCAGAAAGAAGACATTGGCAAGCCAGTTATGAAAATGTTGTCAATACTAATAGAGCATGCTAAATTTAAGCTATTCTGAACCTGATAAATTACCCACAATTTCATAACCTTAGCATTCTCATTTCCTCATTGTACATGATGTACTGAAACAACATAGAGTTGCTGCTGAAATATAAAGTTAAAATAAGAAGTACCTCTCTTTTACAGAGTGCTGGTAGATTACAGATAGTGCAGTTAACATACAAGATGGCTATGTTCTTTAAGGTACCAAATTTGTATAAACTGCACATTCTCTTAATCTAGCATTCGTTTCATGCTTGGTAGAGCCAATACGATGGGATCCCATTTTGATAGAAGAAAAAACAGTTACAAGTTTTGAGCCCTTTGGTTTTCAGCTCCAATAGTTTAGAGCAGGGTTGTCAAACTTGCAGTCCACGGGCCAGATGTGTCATGCGCTGACCATACCAATGCCTAATTTAGTGAAGGAGAAAAAGTCACAATATGTCATGTGACGACGACGTGATGATGTGAGTTTGACACCCTGGGTTTAAAATGTAGTATTTTTCTGATGGTATTAGATAAGAAATCCCTGATCGGTAAGACACTTTAAGTTGCATACTGAATTTGGGATTGAGGATTAGAAGGCATCTAGTGAAATATTAATTTAGTTAATAAAATATACTGCCAAACTCCAAACAACTCTGGGTAGCTTCCAGTAAAGTACTATAACATAAAAAGAAAAAGATCAGGCGACATCCAGAAGGAAAAAACACAATATACCAAAGAAAAAAGACTTAATAATAAGTCTACCCCCAAGCATGAGAAAGCAGCCAAATTCTCAGAGAGTTTTGGAATATCATAAGAATATTTTAAAACTTAGAATGTTCTAAATAACTGTTTGGTTGCTTGTCCTCCTTCACTTCCCATATTCAATGTGTTTTTTTTTTCCTTTTCACTCTCTTTATCAGCCATAAATACTTCTGTTCTAAAAGTTATAATAGATAAAAGGCTTGCACCCAAGTTAAATTAATACAAATTTTGATTACATTTATAATTCTGCTGCTACTGTTATTTAATATTGCACAGTTGAAAACTAATGGTTTTAGTTACAGACAATACTTTTGCATTTGGTTAAAATGAAGGAATACGGCAACTGATAAAGAATTCTAAATGATAAAGAAAAAAATGTTTTTTTTAAATGAAGTATTAACTCTTCTTAAAAGAATTAAGAATGAACGTACTCATATTAAGTTATAATTGGCATTCTAATAGGTTTTGTGTGATTTATTTTTGAAGAATAGAGTTTTGAGCTTTTAGTTAATGAGTAAACTTTCTAGCTAGCAAAGATATTAAAATTTGGAGTGTTTATTAATATACAAACTTCATCTAATTTTATGTGTTTTATGTGATTTGTCAACAAATAATATGAGTATTAATAAGTATTTTTTTCTGATTTTCTGCTAGACCTAAAAGATAGAATCTAAGGTACCATCATTAACCAGATGAAGAAGAGTAAGGTTTTAGATAATTCTGCAATCCTGATGTTTTGGAGAATACCTTAGCTGTTTGTACTGTGGCGATAGTGAAGGTGGGAGTGGAGATGTGTTAAGGACTGTAAAGACATTGGATTCTGCCAGTTCTACCAACAAAGGCTTTTTATTAACAAAGCACAATAATTGAATCTTAACCTGGGGAGGAGAGAGGGATCTCGCTCTGTCTCTTGTCTATCTCTATGTCTACATCTATGCCACTGCCTTTGCCTTTGCCTTTGCCTCTGTCTCTGTCTCTGTCTACGTCTACATCTACATACACAAACTTGATAACCCCATGACACATTGGGCTGATTCCTCAATGCCTGACACATTCTTACCAGATTCCTCAATGCTTTCCAACAGTGACAAAGCTTCTAATGTACTGCCTTCACTGCAAAAGTGTTTTTTCTCCGGTGAGGCTGGTCTAGCAGGGCAAACTGGTCTACCCATTTATGGGACAGAGCATAAAGCTTTTGTCTTTCAGCCCCAGTCCAGGAGCATTTGCAGGCAGTCGCTTTCGCGACAAACTATTTTTGTGTTAAATTTATGTTTACCTTACTTCACTGCAATTTTTTTTTAAAGTTCAGGTACATATTAAGAGATGTATCTGCCTTGAAAAAAAGCCTATATTGAACTGTATAGCATAGTCAAAACAACAGGAGTTGATGAAATATTGAAATATTGAAGAAATATTTTATGACATTTTGCATTAGGCCACAATATATTTTATAAAATGTGCCAGATTTCAATGCCACAAGAGTCATGGCTTCCAGATTTTGGACACATTCTGTGAGTTAGCCTGTTTGAGGTATTTTGGTTCAAAAATTGTTGCCCTACAATTCGCTGTTTTACCCAGTTAAAGGCTACATGTGGGCAAACAGAAAAGTGTTAGTAGTATATAGATGAGTAAATGTGCATTGGGGAATGCAGTCGGGAAATGTAATATAAGAAGCTATTTAGTAACAACTACGACTTTCAGTGATAAGTAGTTCTGCTTCACAGGTTCTAAATATTCAACACTGGTGGATATTTAATTCTTATAATAGCTATCATGACAGTAGAAAACTGCAGTGTTGTTGCAAACAAAGCATATTGTACATAACTATTTGGTTTGAGTGGCTTGATGACCACGAGAGGACTTTTTTTTTTAACCTCCCCCGCTCCCCCAAGCAGTATTTGTATTTTTGTGCTGTGATTTTGATTCATTATCTTTGCTTCCAATCTCAGAACAGAAGTCAAAAGACCCAACTGGACAGAAATTACTGGATTGTCCATTAAGAAGGAAGCTAATGGTCAAATAAGCACATTGATAATTTTAATTCAAGGGTGAAAAGATTTGAAAAAACAAAATAGTTTGGTTGATTCATTTAACTTAGTTTTATAGCTTTTCAAGCACTTTTTATCCAGGGGAGGGCATAGGAATACAGTTGTATGCTTATCAAAATGACATTTGAGAAACATGTTAGATGAAAGTGAAATCTGCTAAATTATTTTTGTTACGTACGTGTGCAAGGTATATTTGAGCTTGAAGATAGTGTGGCTTAACAAGTAAAATGTGTATCTCTTTGGTTTAAAGCAACTTTACTTTTTATGTTTTGCTAAAAGCAGCTTTATAGGGCGGCTTTATAGAAAAAGTATTCATTTTCTTTGCTAGAAATATGAATTAAAAGTTGATGTGATTTCAGTTTAGATCACTTTTAGGCATAGATTAAAGTCTGTAGTTATTTTACTTAGTATGATTTAATTGTAATTTATACAGGAAGTATAATGAGTGAAAACATGATACATTGCCTAGATTCTTAAGCAGTATTTCTGTTCAATGTACATTATATTTTATTTTTTACAGAAGGATGTATAGTCATTATGATGTGAATTTTTAATATGAAACCATATTTCCCACCGTAGTCCTTTTTTAAAGATTTAAAATGTGTCATGACAGTTTCCTTGAACTTTTCTATACAATACCCTATATTGCTAATGTAATGTAATAAAGCTTTCTCAGTCTTCCCTATTATCTGGGGATGATGAGGGTTGTCATTAGATATTTAGGGCTCTGGACAGGAAAAAGCTAATCAAAAGAAGTGATGTGCAAAATAGTTCAGATTCCAAACTTTCAAGGAAGATATTCTGTTTTGAGTTAAAATGTCCTCTATTAAAATCAAGACATTTATAAGCTAAGGAGAATAGGCAAGAAAATCCTGATGATAATGTTACCTACTCTTGTAATGAAATATTCAGAAACTAAATTGAAACAACCTTGGAGAGCAAACGACTGCCAAAATCTAAAACCCGAGCTACAAGTATTTTCTATTATTTTAAAATGTCCTCTGTTGAATTCAGAAGAGATGTTCAGAAATATTTTGATATTGATATGACCGTACTAGAAGCATTCTGAGTCTGAAACAACTCCATTTTGAGCTTGAATCAATCTCATTTCAGTCTCAAATATTGGTTTGAATATGAATGAATTACTCCAGAAGTATTTTGATCAGTTTTGTACACAAATCAGGTGGGGAAAATGAAAACCTCCCATTCATCCAATTTCATTTAGAAAAGACCAGTGTAAAGAGTTTAAAAGATTTAGCATTTCTGGGGAGGAGCATTCTGGAAATCAGGTGGCCTAATGGCGAAAAAGCATATTGCAGCTATGTCTTTATTTGTAATTAGTAATCAATGAAATTATTTTGTATTTATAAGATGAACTTTGACATAAAACTCATGTGTTTTGCCAGGATATTGGCATAGGAGGGGCAAAATATAACTTACAGAGATCCTAGAAAGCATAGTATAATAGAATATGCTGAATTGTTTCAATTTCCCCAGATTCACATGGGCAAGTGCGCCTAGCTAATGGGGTTTTACAGTATCTATCTACTTCACAAAAGTGCAGGAGGGAGAATGTTGTGCCTAACCTTAAAAATTATTTTCTCGGTCTGGGGAAGGTAAGTGTACTTAGATCCCAAGTTCCCAAGTAGATTTTGCAGCCCATCATTTCTTACTCTGAGATCCTGTTAAATTTGCTTTGGTGTTCCATATCGCTTAGTTTTTGAAGGAAAAATATTTTAAATCTTTTCATAACCAATAGATAACAACTAATTCTACCACAAATCCGTAAAGCATTAATGTTGATTCAGTTGCTGTTTTTGACACTCATGTAGTGGTCATCAGCTAGAGCAGGGCTATGAAACTTCCAGCCCATGGGCCAGATGCGTCACGCACTGGCCACACCCATGCCTGGTTTAGTGAAGAGGAAAAGAAGCCCTGATATGTCATGTGACGCCACAGTGACGACGTGAGCGTGACATGCCTGAGCTAGAACTAAGGATAATATGTGAGGAAAAATGGCTCTTAAACTGATCATTTGCTTCCAAATTCTCATTGTGATGTGAGACATTCCAGTCACAAGTCAACAGTGGTACATTAGATATGCCTCTGTGGGGTGAGGACCTCACAAATTTTGTTGGCACTTTTTGTTTTGTTTGCATAAATTGTCACTTGGGTAGATGCTGCATTAAATTTGGACCTCAGAATGTTTTAAAGCAACTGCGATTTATTCTCTTCCCTTTAGTAAAAAATAAACTTGTGATGGCCATCAAGGTTTTAATGCCATTTGGGTACCACATTTTAAGTGTGCTTTCCAGAATTAAATATCAATCTAAAAGTATTTAAAAGTATGGTCAAGTTCTATTCTACTATCTTCAGTGAGCCCTCCTTGTAGTTTTGCTTTTTTTGGCATATACCCAAATTTTTGGAAATCAGTGACCAAACATACTCCTCTTTTTAGTCCAGTGGAAACAGGAGAGATGAAGGTTGCATCATCCTTGTACATGAATGCAGGAATATTACCTCCTCCTGCAATTTTGGAAATATGGATGTCTAGGTTATTTAAAGTGTTTGCCATGGAATTAATATAGAATTAACTAGGGCAGGGGCCTCACTCCTTTCTCTATCATTTTTAGAATAGTCGTTGTAGATTGCATCTCATTTTTAAAGATTTGTTAAACTTCTGAATCAGGAAAAAGGTAATCATATAAATTGATGCACTTTTTAAGGTTTTCCAATAAGATAGTGCTGGATTCAAAGTCAGAGGCAAACTTGAAATAAAGGAAAGTCATACATAGCACATAGAATTTTTATTGGCCAAATGTGATTGGACA
Source organism: Oxyrhabdium leporinum (assembly GCA_032468155.1). Lineage (NCBI taxonomy): Eukaryota > Metazoa > Chordata > Lepidosauria > Squamata > Cyclocoridae > Oxyrhabdium > Oxyrhabdium leporinum. Next base: position 164,874 of record JANHFL010001258.1, on the reverse strand, counting down.
CACAAGGAATTTGTCTCTGGTGCCTAAGCTTCCAATGTGCATACAAGCAACAAGGGATAATCATAATAATAAAATACAATATGATGTCCTGTTCTAAATCTTGTTTGTTCATTTCTAGATATACAATAAAGATTTTGGTTTAGGTGTTTAGCATATAATTTTATAATTTGTTTACTATATTTAAAAGCCTAATAGGTCTACAGTTACCCAAACTCTCTTGTTATCTTTTGGTGTATTGGTACTAACATTGACTACCCCCTAAAATAAATAAAAATCCTTGGTGATGGTTCCCATTTCCTCTGTGAAAATGAATGAGATCAGACTTTGTCCCAAAGAAACATGAAAAATAATACTTTGAATGTTGTTGATAATATTAATCAGCAAAATAAGAAAGCTGGTATGTTTGTTCTTGATGCAAAGATAAGTTTTGACAATTTGGAAAGGCCTTTAATCTTTAATAAAACAAAGAGGACGTTTTCTGAGACATTCTCTTAATAATGGTCACTTTTATTTGTTCCATTATCTTCAAATAAATAGAATAGTTTGAAAGGAATGACAGAAATAGGGTGGATTCTTAAGAGACCTAATAAAATTTGAAAAGTTTGTAACAAAACTTCAGAATACCTGCTGGGCTTATTATTTATTTGTTTTGTTACTGGAAGATGATTGAAAACTAAACAAATTAAAGAATGTACCGCTAAACAGATACAGAATTTAAAGAGAAAGATTGATAATGAAAGCATGTGATTAACAATGGAAGATAATTATTAAATTTATGCAAGTATTGCACTCAGAATTGATGCAAGGTGATTTTTTGTTACTATATTATACTACTGTTGATTGCCAAAATTGATAATACAGATTCAGAATCTGCTAAAAGTACAATAATCAGGATGGATCCTTTTTTTTTTAGATTTGGTGGCAATGTGATAAAGCTCAACAATCCTAGAAGATGATTCATCCTAGAATGAACCAAATTTTAAACGTATTTTCTGCCAGCTATTTTTCTGTATTACTAAGAGTTAATATTCCTACAAAGCATACACAGTTGCTGCTGTAGATGATTAGAGCTCTTTTGATCCTTCTTACTAGAAATTACACGTAATTCCTTTTTTTAAGAACAGTAGCAAACTAACTGGAAATATTCATTATTGTCAAAAAATAACTTTGTAGTTAAAAACAAGCCTGATACTGAATTTAGTTTAATCTGGAAACCATTTATAGAGTACGACTCGGTGCATGAGCTTACACCACATCCAAAGTTTGTGTATTTCTTAAATGTTAGACTTTAAAATGTCATATTTTGTGTGATTCATTATAATTATGAGATGCTTTCTCTGATTAGTAATAAATTAAGATCACCTTTATATGCAGTACTGTTCTAATGTCACATTGAAAAATGTAGCTTCTAAGTTTTCTTTTATTCATTTTTGTCATTTTCTTTGTTTTGATTTAAATATCTGTTAAAAAGTTTTAACAAAAAAATTAAGAAAGGGGCCCATCAGTCTGGGCTCATTTTCATTATTTTAGGTAGGACAAATTTACTAGCTACTTCCTTCTACATGCTTAAAGACTCTTACCAGTTTAACCACTTCTGTCAAGGAAAGTGAGAGCCTACGGGACAGTTATTCATAACTGGATAATCCCTATTCATTTCATGTCAGGATCTGCCTAGCAAGTTGAAATGTTTCTCCGATGCTTTGTCTAAAATGTCTAGGATTTTTATTGGCTGAGCTCTCTGGGGACTTAAGAAAATTTGCAGTGATTTGGCAGAAGAAAAAATAATTCATTTCCTTGATTGACTAAATCAAAAATTTCCAGGCCCTCTGTGTGGTCTTGCTCATTATTTTATTCACAAAATATTTGTTTTCAAAGATTTAGCAGCTCTTCAAGTAAGGCCTTTGGGGAATTTTGTTTGTGAGTTACAGATGCAGTGCTGAATTTCATTTAGAGCTATGGACTTTTTTGATCAAACCACTATGACCACAAGTAAGTCGTGAAGAGTATTTTTTAGCTATCAGCACAGACAGCAAGTTTTCCTCTGTTCATCTCAGTGGTTCACCAGGTCTAATCTGTTTGATAGCTGTACTGCAAATCATAATCAGAACTTGGAACCTAGCTCAGTAGCCAATTGGCAGCCATTGCAGTTGCTTCACTGCTGCATTTTGCATGGACTACAGTTTTTAAACCCTATTCAAGGGTTACCCACTAAAGTTCATTACAGTAATGCAATTAGAGCATGAACAATAGTAGCTGACTGTCTCTATCTGGCAAAAAGGGAGGTTTCTATACTAGATAAAGCTGCTTTCAGCATTTAATGACAGTGATTCATGGAAACCCCATCCCAAATACCTCGTCTAGCCTGTTCCCCCCCACCCCAAGGTAGTGCAATCCCATTTGAAATAAGCCATTTCCTGCTATATTTGTATAGCAAGTATAGGCGGTTGTCTGTCTATAAGACCTGTATCTTGACAAGATTCAATCTCAGTTTATTATTAACTCTTATTATTGTATCTAGATGCTGGTCCAGAATACATGTATCCTTTCCAGATTCAGATGTTACAGAGAACTAGATTGATGACTGTCCCCGGCAATTTCATATAGTGGTTAAATAGTATTGGGAATAGAAGAATACCTTGTATCCCATAACGAAATTGCAAAAGAGGCAGCATAGTCACTTAGTGCTGTTCTCTGAGACCTTTCCTGCAAGTAGCAAAAAACTGCTAAGAAAACCAGTAGATCAAGTAGGCTCAACAGAGTCATCCTATATGTCTTTTTGGCAGAAGCCATCCATCAGAGCTACCGTGGCTGATTCTTGAAACAGGAACTCAGTCTTAAAACGGTCAAGATGATTTGGTATCCTCTGAAAAGTCTGTAAGTGTCCAGTCACCATCCTCTTAAGTTCTTGTTTAAAAAAAAAGAAAAGTGTGTGAGTAGACAGTAATTGCTGACATCCCAGATCCAAGGAGGGCTTTGGCAGCTGTCTTATTTTTATGGATGCTGTTCCATTTGTTTAGCTTTAGCCTGGAGATAAAATTTGTTATGATAACCAGGTCCAGGTTTTTCTAGCTATAGGCTTCTTGGGTGGAAATGCCATGAGATAATGTAGACAGAAATATAGCCGGGGTGATTTTTATATGTTTTAATAACTCTGTTTCTGGAGAGAGTTGTCTATTATACTTATATAAGTTGACTTTAGTTATATTAGCCAAATATATCGCTAGATTCAGGCTGTCACATAATATGGAGATACTGTTTGATGTTGTAATAGAGCTGGAATCATGGAAGTGCAACAATCCTGATTCGTCTTGATCTCTTAGCAACTTTTAGTACCATTGATTATGGTACACTTCTGGACTGACTGCATGGAGCGATGCATCTCCTTTCTCCATGACCAGTCCAGTTGATGTAATTTGTGCGGAGTTTCAAGCCTTGACGAACAGTTAAACCTCATGTTTAACATCTACATGAAGTATCTGAATCAGGTCATCTGGCGTATCAGAAATCTTCCAGTACCTCTCATGATATTTCATCTTGACTCTAGGCAAACCCAAATGATAATGTTAAAGCCATATGCAATGCCTGGAAGAAGTTGAATGTTTGAATGGGAAGGAAGACGCTTAGGTTTAATCTGACAAGCTTGAATGGCTGTGGGTCCTTAGGCCACCTGGTGCTCCGGATCTTTTATCTTTGATAAAAGGAGTCTTTGAAAGGAGTCATATTACTTCATTTGGGTCTGCTGCACAGTCTAGGACACTTTTGAACTCACAGCTCCTGTTTGAAAGATAGCGTGGCAGAATGCCTTTCGACAGATGATTTTGTGTACTATTTACACCCTTTCTTGGACCAAGAAGTCCTCCTTATGATAACTCATGATGCTTGTCATCTCATGGAAGGATTATTCAATGTGCTGTCTGTGGAGCTGCTGTTGTAAACTGTTTAAAAAAAGCTATAGCTGGTTTAGAAAGCAGCAGCATGAGCAGTAATGTACATGCCCTTTTAGCCTCCATGTTTTGTGCAATACATTGGTTACCAGTTGACTTCTGGGTGCAATTAAATGTGCTGGTATTGATTAAGAATACCATCTAGCAGGACTCAGGAAACAGGAGCTTCTCTATTATCATGCCTGAAACAACATCCCCTGGAAATTTGTGTGACCATTACTTTACCAGACTATAAAAGAGAATTGAAAACGTGTCTCTTCCCCCAAAAGAATGTGGATTAGTATGATTGTGCATGTTACATGCACATCCAGGTTAGTCTTATGATCATTCACTTGTACACATGGCCTGTTCGGCCTGCACATCTAAGAGTGCTCTCCTGCTCTCTACCTGGGTTTTCTAGATAGGTGGGTCTAGAGTATATGAAACAACGCAACTCTGATTAACAGCCAGGAAAAATTTAGGAACATATTCAAATAAACTGAACAGTGGGGTACATAGTGTTCTGATGGAATACATGGAGATTTGATGAATTCAAAATTTCAGCTCAGATTCACTGGATTCTCCTCCTGTCTCTCTCACACATCTAGTAACCAATGCATTTCTCAACTAGGCTTTCTATATACTAACTAGATAGATTGAAACCACAAAGTCTGCATCCAGAACAACTGCAAGAAGGACGAGTTTAACCCCACAGGCTCCTTTGGTAACATTTCTCCTTAACAAGTTGATTCTTATCTATCTCTCGAAAGGTGTTTTGGCTTTTGTCCTCTCTGCACCCACCTCTATTTTTAGATGAGGGCAACTTCAGGTTAGTTTCACATTTTCACACAATTCAGTCTCAGGTTCTCACATGTGGGACTTTTCTGGTGGGAGATACAATTTGTTAGTTCTTCTTTCTGGGTGATGCTACATCAGGGTTTATTGTTGGCTTTATAGTTCTTGTACATGTCAGACTGCCCAGAGCTGTTGTGTGGCATAAATATTTTATTAATAAATAAATGATAAGTGAATTTTCAAGCATTCTAGCCAGCCCTGTAATTAGTGGTTGCTTTTGTGATTGGTGGCTAAATGTTAAAACTAGATAATAAATACATTGGCCAGTTTTAGCTGCTCCTGCCAGTTTTGTTTCCAAAGCACTTCCACCAAACTTGATGCACCACTGTTAGGTCTTTTACTTCTCAATATTCTACTCCTATCCAACCTGTAGTGAATGTCTATCTTCCCCACATCAACAACCCCCCCTCCCCCAGCCTGACTCAGCACTCCATACGCACAACACAGGACTGAAATTCAGATCCAGAGGATGACACGCACCAACCCCTGTCTCCCTGTAGGGCTGTTCTTGGAAATGCTTAGCTCCTACCTCCATAGCACTCCCTTTCTACCTGATGCTGGGAATGTGCAATTTTACTAGTGGCATATTGCTTTAAACCCTGAGCAGCCTGGGTTGGAAGATGCATAACTAGGACAGAGCAGTTTTCATTAACATGTCCATCTGTTTCTTCCAGAGAGCTGGCTGCAGAATGAGCCATGTTTGCCTCCATTCTGCATATCATCTACATAGCACAGCCAACAGAACAGAACTAGCCCCTTTACCACTTTGGTATGAAAATCCTCTCCCTCCTGTGGAGCTGCCCTTATGCTGACATGGCAGCGTATACCTAATCCCAGCTTGAGTGCTATATGCCCAGACTCATGGGCCAGAGATGGCCTTGCTGCTCACTTGATTTATTGTTAGTTTCTTTTTTCTTTTTAACTTTAGATTGGATTTTTCTTATTTTCTGTTTCTGTTATTTTTCTATTAAGATTCTTTCACGATATCAACTTTTCATCTCCAGTGATATATGCTGAAAAGAGCATTAACTGGAACAAGAATTTCTAGCTAGAGATTCTGATTTCAGTTACATAACTTTTTTGCATCCTGTTCTGTATCAGGGCTTACTAGCCATTCCATACTTTTACAGAAATCAATCCATCATCAAGTGGTTATTCAACAGAAGACTGCAATAAGTGACATCTATTTGCCTTAATCGTGTTTTATGAAGAAGGCTGAGTTGCGACTTTCTTGCTAGAATCAACTGAACTAGACTGAACTAAAGTATTTGGTTTTAGTTTAGCAAAATGTGTAAACCCAGTCAGTGTATTTTCTTTTCTTTTTTTTGTTCATGTCTTTATCTGAATCCTGGCTTGGTGCTTTTATTGAGGATAAGAATTAAAGGTAATAACCATGAAAGCATGCTTTTATAAGGCAAAACAGTCATTAAATCCACTTATTATTTAACATTAACTAGGCCAACATAAACTACTTTCATCATTTGGTCCTGCAAGAATCTATAGAATTACTTTCTGGTGGAATTGGTGAATTATATTATTGTTGTATTAGATAGTGAAAAATGATTGAGTATAGTTGATGAGAAGTTGATGAACACTTTTGCTGGTTGCTAAGACCTGGATACTTAATTACAATGTAGCACTAGGCTTTTGTATGGTTTATTTGGTTTTCACTTAGTATATTGGGGTTTGTAAGCCATGGTTTGTTACTTAAGGTTACTCAGTTGTGATTCAACAGATAATTTGTTGAACCCAGCCTACCTGTAGCTGTTTTTGAAAAGTGTTTGACTACTTAAAAGGTGATAGAATTTTATCTAGTGCTTACATTAATTTCTGAGTTTAATTACAATATTTTATCTCCTTTAAACAAAATACATCATAGTATCAAATTAATCTGAAGGGTTTCATTTATTCAGGTTAGCAAGAGAGACTCTGCTCTAAATAAGTTGCTCAAGCATGTAAGTATGCTGAATGGGAAAGAACTACTTCTGTCATGATACATTCTGTCTCAGATTATAAAATGGCTTCCTTCCCTTAAGTCTTTTAAATATTTTGACAAATTTATGGTTTGGCTGAATCTTAAATCTTAGTTACTTATTTCGCCTGCCTCTGTGCTTGTTGATTAAATGCCATGCTTAGTGGCTTCATTTTTTAATGTCTGATTTAATGTGTGACAATTTCATCTCAATGAGGCCCACCTCAACAAAATTCATACAAGATGGAAAGTAAAATGGCTGAATAAATAGAAGCTAAGATTCTTTTCCCATTATAGTTATTGAATGAATGAGTGAATGAGGCTGCTCAGCTTGAACATTGTTGCTCTGGTAGTGTATAAGAAGTCAAAATCCAAGAAAAATAAATATAATTAAAACCTTTTACAGTAGTTTTACATACTTATAACATGTCCAAGGGTTAAAGATGTCATTTACTAGGGTTTATACTAAGTATAACTTTTGAATTTCTAGGTCTATGCTATTTGAATTAAAACATTGCTCATAGTGCATAATTCAAAGTTCATGTGAATACAGGTATTTCTTGACTTATGACCAGTTGCGTAGAGATCATTTTAGGTCATTTCAAACCTCCCAAAATGGACTTAACCCAGTTTTGAAATTCCAATGTCAAACCCCTTCCCTGTGTAATCATGTGACCATATTTTGGTCAACCAGCCCACATTAATGTGGTTATGTGACCTTGATTTATGATGTTCTGTGGCAAACTAGTGGTTACTTTTGGTTTTTGGAAAAGAAACCATAGCGAAAAATGAGTTTGTTTAAACAATCACATAGGTCACTTAACAATCACTGTAAGAAAAGGTTATAAAAATGGGTCCAGTCACACTTTATGACCATTGAATCTTAAGACCATAATTGCCAGGCTCAATTAAGGTTGTAAATGACTACCTATAATTTAACCAACTCTTAATTTTTTTTTATTATTGTCTGAAGGTGGTAAGTTGATAATCAATCTAGACAAATGGAACTGAGCATTTCTATAACTGAAGCTCAGGCTGAAAGAATCCCATGGCTGATTTAAGTTTGAGATTAAGATGATGTCTGTTGTCTTCTAATTAGTTACACATTGTTTCTCTAATTCCCATTTAATTATGTCCATCATTCCAGTTCTTTTTAATTCTTCAAATCCGCATCTTTTTTTCTCTTTTGCATTTAGAAATCTTCTGAGAAAGAAATTTTCTATTATTTTGAGCAAGCAACTTTCCCTGTGACTTCAGATTGTTACTTCTGATCCTAGACATCCAGTTTGAGCCATAACAATTAGTAGCTATTACAGTCTATGGTTATGTTTAGTGATCATGCTATGATAGTACTTTATAGATTATGTGTTGTAATTTGGTAGAAAATTAAGTTTTGATTTAATCATTCTTCTGCATTACAAGTGAAAGGATGGTAGACATTTATTATATTTTTAAATTTCTTTCTCTTATTCTAACTTTGCAAGCTAAGCAGCCTGATGGCCCAGAAGTAGAACTCACTTTCCTCACAATCATGAGGCTGTGAGTTCGATCCTAGATGGTGACAGATATTTCTCTCTCTGGGTGCAAAGAGAAAATATATGCTGTGAACTCAGTATAGGCATCAAGAAGGGCATCTGGCCAGTAAATGCTCAGCTCCATTCGGTCTCCTGGATTCCACCCCAATGCAAGAGATTACAGGGTTGTTAAAAGAAAAAAATTCTAAGTTTGCAAGCTGGATGTGGTGATGGATGCACCATTCGTAGATCTGGAGATTAGGTTAGGGCAGATCCTCATGGAGAAAATTATGCGGTTGCTAAGAATTGACACTGATTTGATGGCACATAATCTAATAAATCAATTCTAAGTTTAAAACTAAATTCACTGAAACTTGAAATCTTAATAAAATTTGAAATATTCTGAGTGTTGCTGATAGTATTCTAAAATTGTTATGTTTTCTTTTATATTTTAGGGTGCTGTGTTTTTGGAAGGAATATCAGTTAAACGTGTAACTCAAGTAACAACTCAACCAAGATTAGGAGAAATCCAACTTAAATGCCAACAGTTTTGTGGCTGGAAAGGGTACGTGAATACAATTTTTAAAATGTAGTTTGAATATTCTGTAACACATTTTCTCCATCATGGCACCAAGATGGATCTTTGCTTGGTTAAGCTTGTTTTGTTTGAGTATGTTGTGAGTGGTGTCAGTTGCTTGGCCAACAGGAGGAACAGAATGAGTGGCAGCAACAACAACAATGGCACAGATAGCTGGCAAGACAACAGTGGATCGAGTAGTTTGTGGTTGGTGTGCTTTTCTGGACAGTGAGCAAGTGGAACTGTTGGGCAGCGGTCTCTCCATTACAATGGTTGTGGTGCTTAGTAGTGCAGTGGATCAGTTGCCTTGCTGCAGCTGACAGTTCTGCTGTTTTTGTTTATTGTTTGTATGATTGTTTTATTTATTCATTTTAGAGTTGTAAAAGCTGCCCAGAGTTAAGATGAATGGCCATATAAATATCATAAATAAATAACTACAGCTAAACAAAGTGGTGCCCTACTGATGATCTGGACTTTAGCTCTCATAAATCTCTTAGTTGGCATTGGGTAATATTTAAGGATTATAGGACTTGCTTAAGCCTGTTTGTAAATTAGGACCTGTATATTACATCATTAGGTGTGTTTTTTTAGGAACTGGCATGACTGAAATAATTAAATAAGAAGCATCTTCAGATAAGATCATATGAATATCTTATGAAGTGGTTGATTCAAATGTGGTGATATATCAGGATCAGGACCATATGTTCATTAAGTTGCAGTTCAGAATTTATAACTGAAGCCTATATGTAAGAATCTAGTCAACTAACGGTCAGCACTATATTGACACTAGATAAGAGGCAACAGAATCCAAGGGTGGCTAGACTTGGATCACTTGTGGCAATGTAACAACTCTAATGACACACTTAACTTCGCCTTCCGCTCACCCCCGCCTGCTCTTCTACATGATGGTGGCATAAAAAATATTGCTTATAGGGACAGTATTTTCACAAACCTGTACAGTCTTAAAGCTGTGTTTTTAAAATTCAATTAATACATCTATAATTTACTCCACTGAATTAATTCTGGGAATTTTTCAGCAATATTGAATCAACTGTGATTGACCCAGAAGAATCCACATTTATTTCAGTGAGTGAATGAACAAGTGTAAGAACTTTAATGTTCATATTATAAAAAAAGTACTAGTTAAATAAGAATGATATAACTTATATGTCTATTTGGATATATTTGTCTCAGTATATACTATTAGTCTTCTCACTACCAATAAACATAGTACTTCCCTCAAGTTGTCTGGAAATATTTCTGAAATATATTATATAGGTAATGTTATTTTTTAAAGATTTACCGTATTTTAATTTTATAATATTGTGCTTTCTTTATTGGTATGCATGTCTCCTCAAAGTCGTTTCAGTTAGGCTACATATAGTCCAATTGTGGCTGTCTGAATCTCTGAAATCTATAGTAGCCTGGTCCTATTTAGAATGAAATAAAATAAAAGAAACAAACCCAAAACCCACTTGGCTTTTAGCTATATGCAAAACATAAATGTCAGAAGCACTACTCCAAAAATGTCATTGTTTCTAAAATATTTATTTCTTCCATTAAAAAATGTGAAAGCAAGTCATTCATTTGAAAAACAGAGGAAAGGTTCAGGCTTTTAAAAAGGAACTGGCAGCTCATTTTTCTACACTGGTGTGTGACAGCTATCTAACAATCTCTAATATCGTTTTCAACTAATTCTTGTCAATCCTTGATCCTCAACTATCAACTCCTACATTTTAATGTTATAATTGCAGTATTAAACTGATGATGAAAGGGTATGGGGTTAAATAGTGTGCAGTGTTCTAAATAATCTTCATAACAAAAACTACTTTAATTTAGAAATTGTCTGAAGATCCAACAATGGATTAAATGGAGTGCAAAGAAAATTGTTTAGTCCACGTTATTAAAAATATTCCTACATTCAAACTCATACTAAAATTGATATTCATGAAAGACTGATTAGAAATGGTTGGTACTGGGTACTATTTAAGATCCTTTTTCACCTCCTCTCATTAGGACTGGATTCCCTGGGGCGCAACCTATTTCCATGGATGAACAGAATATTAAATTGTTAGAGCAAAAGCCATATAAAGTAAGTTGGAAAGCAGATGGAACTCGGTAAGTTGAAGTTCTTTGTGAATCAAAGGAGTCATTTCAATAATTCTGATACATTAGGGTTTTTTAAAATCTATTAGTACAGTTTTATATAGCCTGACAGTTTAATAAATTAGTTTATACTATGGTTGCAAAATCATCAGTCTGAATATTTTTAGCTTGCTTCTTATGTGTTACACCAGTACTTTTCATCTTTCGTTTTAATTTGCATGTTTTGTCTTACCATGAAGGTTTTTTATTGTATAAATGCTATGGTGCTTATTAAAGGTCTGTCTCCAAATAAAATGGGATCGTTTTGCATTTAACACATACCAATGAATTATTTATATACTAACATGGGATATTAACACCCAATTAACCTGATTCACTAATGTGATAGGGGAAGAACAACGTAAGATCAGTTGGGTACTGGTTGTTTTGGTCAGTGTGCAGGTGGGTACTTAATTAATGCCTTCGATTAACTGAAATTAAGAGCAGAAGTACATGAAAGCTGACCTGTTAAGAAAATAAGCAGCTGTAGTCAGGATGATTTAAAGAAGATTACATCCAACTGTGAATAACATAATATATACTGACAAAGGCTGAATATTTCCTTTGTACATTTTCCCCAACAGGCAGGGTATACCAAAAGTCAGGTCCCGTAGGTGATCACATTATTATTTATTCATTTTATTAATGATTTTTTCTTTAGAGAAAATGTTCAAAGACACAAAGAACGAGTAAGGAAATACTTAGATAAAAATGGCAATGAATTTAAACATTTAATGTAATTTATATAATAAATTACCTATGGGGCCTTACTTTTATATAATAATAGTCTTTAAGCAGAAGTCTTCTATTCTGTATTAAAATCTGTGATTTTGATGAAAGTGTAGAGTAAGTAATGCTGCTTTATGTATGCAGCTTGCCTTAATCTGCTTTTCTGAGAAGTAGGATTGCCATTTGATAAATTGCTAAGCTCCTTTCCATATTTTCCCTCTAATTCTGAGATTGTTAAGTTTCAGATATTTTGAATTGATCGTTGGAAATTTTTGATATGGTTACAGCCATACAGTTTTTTTCGAGTTTGCTTTTACATTTAATAACTTGGTAGAAAGGTTATTTGGTACATTCTGAGAAACACTAAAAAAAAGTTGTTTTATCTTGCCTGTTGGTATTAGTATTTTTTCTGATATCATACTGATAAATGTTTTAAAAATAGACAAATTGCTAAGTTTCCAAGTTAGCATAATTGGAATGCATCTTGTACAAATTAGAGATAGTCAATTAAAAAATGAAACTGTTGTTAGAGCAGAAACAGAAATTGTTGTATGCTACATTCTCCAAGATGACCATGGAGAAGGAGAACTTAAAGGTGAACCAACATCTGGGAAAGTCACCTGGGACCCAGGAGGTATACCTTCTCCATAGTGACACCTCCAGAGGTTCATTTGGGTACTACTTTCATGATATTGTACACCTTGTTAAAAGCCTATCTATTTTCCTAATCCCTAGGATAGGATATTTGGGGAACCCTGACTGATTGGTTGATAGTTTTTGCAGATATTTAGATTAATTCTTTTTCCTATTTAAATATAATCTGCCCAGAGTCATTTTGGAGTCAGGTGGCTTCTAAATTTAATAGTTAAGGGAGCTATAGTTTTACAAACATAATAACTTTGGAAGAAGTAGGTTATCAAAACTGAAATTATACAAGAAAGGTAATTATCACAGGAAGGAGAGGTTTGTTCTCTATATGTGGTGCTCTTGACTTTTATAATAAAAAGTATAATTAGCCCAGGTGGTTAGTGGCTTTCTCCAGTCCCCAGATACATATCTCATTAATAATGTTTGTAGCAGATGTTTTTTCTAATGAGTAGAGTTGAACGTTCAGGCCTGAATGGCATAGCAAAGGGAATGAGACACTCATCTTTAGGAGAATAAAGCTACGGGTAATTTTAAAAAGATGTTGGTAGTCTGCGAAATAAATGGCAGTTATGAGAAGGCAATCCTACATTTTATGTGTAGAAATTTGCAAACTGACCAAAACTGATTATGTGAAATCCAATTGTTAGGAAATGTAATCATTTTGCTTTTGAGGCTTATTTGTAATTTCCTGAAATTATTAAAAGAGACACATAGAGGCAATGTTCCTTTAGCTTGAGGAAATTGTTTTTGTTTTGGAAAATAATTGTTGCATTTTAATAACATGTGCATAGTTGTTAGCTGTAACAAGCCAAATTTGAACATGCTAGCTCAGTCTGCTTTTCCGTGCAACATCTGTTGTTACATTTGAACCTGATTAACTTCTAACTTGCATAAATAATATTTTGATGATTGGAGGTTTCTATTCGTTTAAGTAATTCAGCATAAAATCACAGTGGTTGCATTTCTCAAATGCACAGAGATGCTTATAGGCAAAACCAGTAAATAAAGCATTTTTTTCCCCTCGGGTCAAAAGTATTGCTGGGATGTAGTAGGTAAAATGAAATATTTTTTTGAAGTGATGTTAATGAAATTGCTTCCTGATAGTTTATAAAATTACTAGATCCTTATTTTTTTCTCCTTTCAATACAACATTTTAATGTAATAATGGGAAGAATTTAGGTTTATGAAGATTTAATTTATACTAGAACTTAAGATAGTGCAAGGAAGCAGGGGTGATTCTGAACATGTGTTCAATACCAAAATGAAGAATATTCTTCTTGAGCAGAATTCTGTCTTTGCTTTTCAAAGCAGTTAACTTTGTTTGATCATAATTTATAATTGATTCCTCGATTTCATTGAACACACTGATGTCAACAAGGTCTGTATTTTAAGGAGAAAAGAGATTTCCTGTTGTTGAAAACATTAAATGTTTGGTAATTAGATCATCCAGTAAATTACTAGTACTTTCTGATATAATTTCTGCTCCATCTTTTATCTTATTTACTTGATTTATGTTCTACTTTTCTACTTAAATGAGAGGATAGGTGGTGAAAATTAAAGAGGAATTCAGAATTCAAACTATTAAAGTGTAAATTAAAATATTGTTAGGATCAATTAGAAAATGAAAATAAAGAATTTGATGGAAGAAATTTTTTACTTACAAATATCCTAAATGCTGGGAAAACAATGGATTGCAATGGATCTTCCAAAGAAACACATTCTGATTTTAAAAGGAAATGCAGCTTGAAAACAAGTTGAACCTTAGTCTCAGAATCTGGGTTTTTATTGTTCCAGAATACCCACATTTTGACTAGAATTTATTTTGGCTTGCTCATTATTAAACTCACACAGTTTTCCAGGGTACCAATTACTTTCTACAATTGATTGGTAAAAAGCAGTATACCTGTAGTCACAAAATGTGGCTCTCCATATGATTTCTCCTAGCAGTGTCATGTGATGTTGAACAGAGTGGGAACGAGGGAAACCTATAGAAGGAGTGTCCCCCCTCCAATAGAACGGCACTGGGCCATGGCATGCCAGAAAACGGGCCACACAAACAAGGGAAGTCCCATCCATGGGATGCAGGCAGCACATGAAACCATGCCCCCTCTTATCCACAGAAAAACCTCTATCCATGGAACCTATCCCTGGTGCCCAAAAGGTTGGGGAGCTGCTGACCAATAGGACAGAATAAGCCATAAGTCTAGAGAATCAATCAATAAATCCCTCAATATTATTGAGCTAAAACAAAACAATGCCTCCAAGATTCAACCATCGTTGAATCCATCGTTTGATGACATTCATTTGTTTTTATCCAACTCCATCCTGACTTTGATCGTAGGTGATGAACAGCAATGTGAAAAACTTCCTTTTCAATTCATACATCTTTAATTTTAAATGTGCTATTTTTAATTATTTAACTTAGAACCTTTTATTAAAAATCATGTGTTTTATGAGACTATCTTTACTTTTGTAAACTTGCAGAAGTGCTAATTCCCAATTTATGTAGAAAATAAGGAAAGAGAATCGCAAACATTGGGGTTCTGCGGTTATAAGCTAATAATACTATATATATAATTCCTGTAGATAAATAAATGAAAGAAATATTGTTCTAGAAACCCAAGGATAAAAATTCATATTATTTAAATAAAAAGGTGAAACATCCATTTAGTTAATTCTGAAAATGGCTGTTGGTTAATAATACAAATATATCCAGGTATATTGTGGTGTCTAATAAGTAGCAACAATAGAAAAATTTAAAGCCTAATAACCACTGGAACTGCTGGAAATTGTATTATAATTTCATGTTAGGTAGACAAGATGCACTGAAAAGAGCTTTAAATACTTATCCAAATATGATAGTCCTAATAGTGTTCTTGTCCTTATCCATGTAATATGGGGTAGAAGTTATGGTAAGAAAAAAGTTTTTAGCATTTTTAGTCATATAAAAGTTTTTCTTTGTAAAAAAGAAATCCCAAAGAAAGATAATATTTAGCATATTATGAGTTCAGTAGTATATACAAATTAATATATAAAGTATTACAGTTATTTATGCTTGAGCAACATGGTGGTTTAGTGGTAAAGACACTTGCCTCCCACTTGGAAGATTGAGAGTTCAATCCTAGTTAGAGGCAGATGTTTCTCTCCTGGGGTGCCAACAAAAAATATATCCTATGAATTCTGCATGGTTTCAGGAAGGGCATCCAGCCAGCAAATGCTCTGCTTCATCTAGTCGCCCCGACTCTACCCCAAATTAATGGATTACACGGTTGTAAGAAGGGAGGGTTTTTTATGCTCATGGCAGGTTGAATTTCTGAAATGCCTAAATTTCTAAAAAATAAGAGTTTTAGTTTTTTCTCAGTTACAATTTGGAAATCACCAAATCTATAAAAGCATATACTGTAGATTGATTTAGTAATGATTAAGGATGCTTAAATCACCTGGCTATAAAAGCAGTGTGATAGTAAAGTATATTAAATAAAATATTTTTAATATTGAATAAATTCTAAAGTTTTCTACAGGTAGGTTTTAAAAGAGCTTCATGAATATTCATGATATAATTAAGGTATATTCCATTGTTCATCAAGTTACAAACGGGATATTTGAGTGTACTGTATGTCTGTTCAGATGATTTACTATTGACTTTCTTGGCAAGTATTTAGCTCTGAAGTTCATGTTGTCTGCTATTCGTTTGGTTCAAAATAATTCATGCATATATGCAAGTAACTGGACACATTTGCTTGTCTACATTAAAGAGATTTGTTCCAATGATGTTATATATTAAGCATACATAATTTTTTTTGAATTTCATTTTGTTCCAGCCTTGACAGATCTAATTTTTAGCAAGCTGTAGGCATGAAGATTTATGCTCTAGCATTCATTGTGTCCTTGCTTGCTTAAAGAGTGTACAATGTATAATTTTCAATTATGTATATCTGTTTTGCCCAATATAGTATGAAATTACATGAACAACAGATGATCCTAAAAACCAATGGTTCAAACTCAGCTTGAGTTGAAAGTAGCAGTTCCCCTTTCTTTTTGAAAAAAAAGTTTGTTAAGAGGGATAAGATTCAATAACTATAAAGTAAACATTATGAAGGAAATAGGACTTTAATTGATATTACATTCTTCCCCCCCCCCTTAGGTATATGATGTTAATTGATGGCAAGAATGAAGTTTATATGATTGACAGAGATAACTCTGTGTTTCATGTGTCTAATTTGGAGTTTCCATTTCGTAAAGATCCACGTGTGCATTTAGAAAATACTCTTTTGGATGGGGTAAGAGGTTTTCTTTGCAGAATCATGCTTTCCTTAAATCCAGTATTGGATTTTGTAGTGATTTCTATAATGGTAAAACACAGATTCTACCCTAGTAGGGCAGACTCCTAGGGTTCACAAAATAAATTGCTATTTACCAAATATGTGTCATTGGGATTGGTTTCTTATATTCACACTATAATAATATTTTTATTTTATTGCTTTTATTCCCAAGTTTCAGAGTTGGACCTTATCAGAGAACCATTAAAAGTGAGAAATTTTAATAGAAATAGCTCCTTGTTATTGCTGGTATTATCATTCCACAGCTGAACAAATATGACTTTATTTTAACCTAAGATCGCAGTGATCTTTGGTGAAATAGCAAGTAAAGGCATCAATCGACACTGTTTTGTTTGAAAGAAATGTTATTAAAAGTTTTACAAAAAACATAAGTGCACAAACTAATAAGGAGTTAAAGGAGAAAAGAAAGAAAAAACTGCAGAAAGAGCAGAAAAAAGAAGCTTCCAGTTTCTTCTGCAGCAATAGCACTTAGACTTAGCACTTAGGCTTATATACTGTCCCAAAGCACTTTACAGCACTCTCTGAGTGGGTTCGAGAGTCAGCATGTTGCTCCCAACAATTTGGGTCCTCATTTCACTGATCTCAGAAGGTTGGAAGGCTGAGTCAACTTGAAGCTGGCCAGGATTGAGCTCCTGGGAATCAGCAGTTAGCCTCCAATACTGCAGTCTAACCACTGCGCCATCCCGGTTCCTAGCAAATAGAAATACCTGTTCAAAATGAATTCTTTCTGTGTGATTACAAAGAAAAGAAAAAGTGCTCTTTTTCCATTATACGGGTTTTTTTTCTAATCAAAACCGCAAACCATAAGTGTATTCCTCCCCCATTTCATGCGCAAAGTCTGCATGGGGTCACCAGTCAGCTATCAATGTTGATGTTTTTTCTCAAAAATCAAAGAAGTTAATTTAGCCATCTCAGCATGATCCATGTGGAATCTGGTTTCAATTGTGTTTTAATCTTTAGAATCTTCTGAATTTGTGTGTGAGTTTGTATCCAAAATGTTTTGCATTTTTTACATTTGCACCAAACATGATAAAATGTCCCTTCATGCTCCCATTTCCAGCTTATTTGAAGCAACTTTATAGATTCTAGAAAATTTAGTGACAAGTATCAGCAGTACATCATTTTATAAAAATCCCATTACAAAGCAAGTTTTCTTTAGGCTACAAGTTGTAATAGATCATTAGTAGTGAAGTGTGTCTCTGTCATGTTAGTCACCAGGGAAAAGATTGAAATTGAAATTGGTCTTGGGCAAGAGATCCTCCTATATTTATTTTACCATAGAACTACTATATTTATTTTACCATGGAGCTACTATATTTATTTTACCATGGAACTACCGGTACTATATTTATTTTACCATGGAACTACTACATTTATTTTATCATTTTATCATGTCTTGCTGTTAGAGCAACATGGTTCTACAAGTCATTTCTTGAGGCGGATTTAATTCTTGAGTATTTTAAGCATGTTTGTTCATTTGACCTAGATTCTGCCTTTTGTCCAGGAGCTCAGGGCAATTTACATGGGCATTTTCCTTCATTTTGCTCCTACAGTAACCACAACGATGTTCATGGTGATTGGTGGAGAAAGAAATGAATCATGATATATCTTTTAAAATCTTGAATTACCATCACTTTATATAATTTCACACTTGGGTTTATTTAAACTGACAGGCAGTAATGAGATCCCTTACCCAACCCATAACTTTCAGTACAACATTGTGTGATATCCTTTTCAGATTTGCTGCCCTATTTTTCCCCAGGACCAATGACTTCAATGCAGCGTGAGAGGTTTTTCTTTCAGAAGTAAAAGTGTTTCTTCGTCTAAACGTAGAAGATTAAAAAAGAACAAATTAACAAACTAACAGACATTTAAGAATAAATCAGAGGGCATAATATTAGCTGTTGCAGCACAAGTATAAGTCTCAACAGGAGTCATAGGCTCCTTAGGTTTAATATTGGCCTGAATAAAAACTGTTTTTGTTTGAAAGCCATATTCAAGAATAGTCAGGAATAGTTCTAATAAAATACAAAGGGCTTGTTAAAGATAATCACTTTGCAACTAAATCTATTAGTTCTTCAGAATTCTTTATTGGCAGTTCAGAGCATCACCCGACTATCCCCTGGTTATTTTTTTGTTTCCTTAGCAACACAACGGGAATAACAGAAATCTTCATAGAAATTACTGTTGTTCTCACCTATTGTTCTCTTTCAAAGTTACAGGCACACACAGATACAGTACTCAGAACTTGTTTACTGTAGTTGAAGTAAATAACAACAGACTGAAATGTAATTCAAATGCCTCCCAGAGAGTGTTTGCCTGAAAAGTGTCACTAGATTTCAAAAAGCGATAGCCTAGTCCAAATACTTTCCAGGAGTCACAGAAAGCCAAATTGGGTAGTCAGCTGGTCAAGGGGTCACAAAGAAGAAGAAGGAAGAAGAGTCATGAGCTGGGAAGCCAAATGGCTGTCTCCAACAAAGACTGCACAGGAGCTATCTAAATCTGTCTGCAGACAGTTTGTCTGCAATTACTCATGCCTCACCTTTTGCTTAGCAAAGAGCCTCATCAAGGATTGCTGCTCTGCTTAACTCAGTATGCATCTAACCTAGGACTTGGTGTGTGTGTGTGCATAGTCACGTGTCTGCTGTAGTAGAACAGGACATGGCTGGCTGTTCAGCCTCAGTTGAATCCTGGCTTACCGATTCCTAGGGCTGACAATCTTAAAGCACAGAAATCATCAGATTCAAGATCAGAGTCAGATTCTGCATCCTGGCTCATAATAGTTATTGCCTTAAGCAGAGTAATGTTGCAATTCCTGGATTTGATTAATTTCATGTTAATGAAAGGTAGAATGTGCTATTCAGATGAATATGCAGCTGTAGCTTTGCCTCAGAATGACAATATCTCGGTATAATCTTTATGGATTCCCAGTTTCAGTTATTTTCTGCTAAGGGTTATGAACAAGAGTTATAAAAGGATCTCTTTTTCAAAAATTATTCCTAAAATGTTGATATTGTAAATTATATCCTTGAAGATAAAAAGAAATGATAAAATTCTAAGAAAGCTGCTACATCATTCCATTTTATTCCCGCTCATCTCTTTCAGTTGCCTTCTTGATTTTGACAAAAGACAAAAATAAATCAAGTTGGCCATGTTGAAAATAGTGTCCAGTATAAAAGAATGTTTTAGCTAAAATCAGTTGTTGAATTGTTGCCAAAGTTGTTGAATGAATGTTAAAATACTGTTTTACTTTTCTTTTTAAGGAAATGATAATTGACAAGGTAAATGGTCAAGTTGTTCCTCGGTACTTGATATATGACATAATAAAATTCAATGTAAGTATGTTATATTTTGATTAGCCCAATTGTCTATGGAATTTGTAGGTTTTAGAAGGGAGGGATGTTTTTAATAAATATAGATTATAAATCAAAGGTGCCATTGGAAAGACCAGAAGAATGCACACAATCACATCAGTCAAAGGATATAAAACATATAATAGACTGCCATATTTGTGGTAATATAAAATGCACTTTCAAATGTGTTTACAGTGGTTTGAATGATAGAACTAATCTGAGTTGTAAAGTTAGTCCAACTTTTTCTAAAAGTTCTTGAAGAATTATGCTGAGTCAAACTCTGATTTTTTATTTTTTTTAAAGCAGGGAGATGTAGGAAACTGATGGAGAAGAATGCAGGGAGATGTAGGAAACTGATGGAGAAGAATGCAGGTGTAGCTTCATTTTTTAAGTAGATAGTCTATTTAGAGTCGCCTGCTAAGTAGCTATAGAAATCAAGTAAGTAAGTAAGTAAATTTAGGGAACTTGAGAAGTACAATTAGTTTTTGCCTTATTGAACTGAGAAAACAGTAGATGTTCTGAATGAACTTCCAGTTATAGATTTATAACTTTATAAGCATGCCCAGAATAGAAGGAAAGGCAAAACTTGTGTATCTACCTAAAGTGTGCCAATTGTTGCTCTTTGTTCTATTCGTTTTGTTTTTCTTAATTTTGATCCTATTGTTTTCTGTGCCTCTACTATTTCGTCAATACAGTATTTTGTTTTTAATTCAGTAAATTATTTTTTACAACTTGCTTGCTTCTTTGCTGAAACATAGTTCTTATTATCAGAAGAGATTCAATGTTAGAGAATATTAATTCTTATTCAGTAAAGCTATTAATAAGATGTTCTAGAAGTTGTTGGACTAAGGATGCAAAAGATTGTTTGATTCAGTAAGCAAGGAAGGAATGTCTGTGGGGCAGGACACATTTTATTAGTAAGCAAAATATACTGTATGTGGTTGCAATCAGTCAAAATATTTTAGATTACATTGAATTCAATGGGAACCTCTAATGGGACTTTACTAGGCAGCATTGCGCTTCCAATTGAAGGAGAAGTTCAGCCTTTATGTTATCAGCAGAAGCAGAAGCAGGACTTTATTGGAAAAGGGCCATTAACAACGGCCAAGCTGTAAAGATTTGTTAAAGTCAATAAACTGTCTTTATGCTAGATATAAAGGTTTAATTGCAAAAATAAAAGGTTAATAATATTTGATTTGGCAAGAAGTAACATAGGCAGAAAGCCAGTTTGTTCTAGAGATTTAAGGCACCAAACTAGAAACTGGGAGATTGAGTTGTAGCCATGCCTTGGACACAAAGCCAGCAGTGTGACTTTGAACCTGTCATTTGCTCTCAGCCCTAGGAAGCAGACAAGGACAACCCACTTCTGAAAACACTGCCAAGAAAACTGCAGGGACTTATCCAGGCAGTTACCAGGAGTCAATAATGACTTGAAGGTGTGCACACATATGGGTGCACACGCACACATTACAGAGCAGTAGCACTTAGACTTATGTACCACTTCATGGTGCTTCACAGCCCTCTGTAAGTGGTTTCCAGAGTCAGCATATTGCCCCCAACAATCTGGGTCCACATTTTACCCACCTCGGAAGGATGGGAGGCTGAGTCAACCTTCAGCCTGGTGAGATTTGAACTGCCAAATTGCAGGCAGCCAGCAGTCAGCAGAAGTAGCCTGCAGTACTGCATTCTAACCATTGCGCCACCTCAGCTCTACAGCCTTAAGTAATTGGTGTTAGTCCTGTCTTCTTTTTCTTTGACATTTATACAAGGTAGAGTTTTAAAACATAAGCTTTTCTTATTATGTCTAAACTTGGGGCAACTCTGGTTCATGTGTTTTATTTAGGAGGTCAGGTTAGTTGATTTATAGTGGCTTGAAAAATGAACCATTAGCTCAAGTGGAATTGCACCCAAATGACATGGATCGTTTAATGCAAAAAGTGTTGACAATACCAGCAATAAAGTTGAGTACAGGCTAATAATTATCCTGCTGTGTTATATTTGCAAAGAGGAAAATGCTCACAGTCTCTTCCTGATAATAGGCCAGACTGTTTGCTACCCTCACTAGGCAGCTTATATGAATGAACTGAGCTGTCCTCCCCCTTGTTCTTCCTAGAAGATAAAAAGTACTGTTGCTGATGACCTTTGGTTCTCTAACTGTCAACAGAAAGAAGCTTCCTCTCCCTAATAATGGAAAAATGAGATTAAAAGCTAGTCAAAACAACTTGTCCAAAGATTTTGGTGGTTGAGGAGTCAATACTTTAGCAGTTTCTTAATGTTCTGAGAGGAGAAATAAAATGTGCTGTTGAAAACGAGGACAGTTATTTTTTCTTAGACAAGGTCTGTCTAAATGCAAATTGGATTCTTCGATGTTAAATAATGGGAAGATATGTAATTTTCTTTGCAGGAGGTCAGACAAATTAATACGGGCCATTTTGGCCTTACAATCAAAGTCTGAGCTGATAATTTAGTCAGTATGTGATGAATTAATTTACCTGTGTCCTATTCATATCATTTCTGCAATAGGTGTCAGAGAATTCAATTTCTTCCTTCAGCTTCAAAAAAACTTCAAAAATTTGAAACCCAAATTTGTTAATGAAGACACAATTAAGTAAAGGCTTGTGAGGAAAAGAATTAGGATTTGGTTATTCTTCAAAAGTCATACTTTGAAACACACTGGAATACCACACAAGCAATATTTATGCAGTAAATACCAAGGCTTTTATGTAGAGCTGTATGTCCAACAGTTGTATATCCAAATCACTTAAGACAGATATATCATCATTCAATTATGTATTACAAGCAAGATCTTTAAAGTCAGCTCTAGGATATTGGTTTAAGCATTGTTAGGCTGCAGACTTGAGACTCACAATTTACATAATCTGAAATGAGATAGTTCCTTGTCAAGTACAGTGACATTAACTACCCCTTCCTCTGATCTATGTGTGTTTGTGTGTATTTATTTTCAGGAAATAGCCAATAATTTTTGCTAGATTTCTGATCTGGGTTTTCTGGGTTGCGATTACTCTATTTTTTATCTCTTCTTTATTTTTCTGTACACGTTATAGTACGGAGTGTTTGATTTTTGGCACTCATATGGCAAACAATTATGAATATTCAGAATGTTTTTAAAGGTTTTCTTGGACTCTATAAAATTTTGATTTCTTTTTTTGTATGCTGTATTATTTTGGGCCAATGGCTTTTTATTTGTAGCAGATCAGAGCCACCTTGTGGTCTCTTTAGTATCTTATGTTGTTTTCTCCTTTCTTTCCCTCCCTGACTTCTGCCCACGTTTGGCATTTAATGTTAAAAATACCGACTTAAAAATGGTCAGGTATTAGAAATTTGGAATACTTATATGAAAAGATTTCCTAGAAACATTACCCTATTTAAGACTAGGCTTTCTTTTCCCAGATCAATGAGGGAGGTTGCTAAGAATAGCAATAGCTGTAGAAAAAAAAAAAAGGCAGGAGTTGCAGATAATCGTAAGCTATACAAAAAAAGTGTCAATGCTTTTGAGAATGAGTTCATTTGGGAGGGGAGATTTGCCTGGTGACTTTTAGCTATGTTTCTAACATTTAAATAGGACACCTCTCATTTTCCTTTTAATCCTCGTTCCAGTTACCTTTCCCCTTTACCTACTTCCATCCAGTTTTGTTCCTTTGTGTTTCTACCCATTTCAGCTATCGTTTTTGTTGTCCATCTTCATTCAGTATTTTTCCTATTTGATGCTTGAAAGAAGAGGGTGGGGAATGTGTGCATGTACCGGTATGTATTTGAATGTTTCTATGTGTGATAGAGAATTATGGGCTTATTAGAGAGGGTTCAATTTATTTTTCTATTTTTATGTATTTTATTTACAGATATTAATCATATTTTAGAGGCATGTAATTTAAATTGATAGTAATTAATTCAGCTTATTTTTATCCCAACCATGGAGCTTTTTGAAGATGTAGACTATATTTACACAAACACACATGCAGACACACACAAAAATATGTCATGTACACGTGTTCATTGGGGAGAGGAAGGACTGATTTTAGTTAAAGTTGGCAATTTAGTAGAAAAGCTAGGTTTTCACAGGACTTTTGTTATACTATGTTTCCTGGCCACATGTTCTGAGGGAAGGTCAGAGCTCATAAAATTGGGTTTGCCTTTGTTCTGGGGAAATATAGTAGATATCATTCTTTCCTAAATTGACAGGTTTCTGTGCTGATGATTGACCAATGGTTCTGGCAGCATTCCTCAACCACAATTGCAACTTTGCCTGTTGGTGACATAATTGAGTTGCCTCTCTGTGTGGCTTACATTGCTCCTGTCTGGTCTTTACACGTATTTGGTCCACCTCATACAGTGTCCAGTTTGTGGTCTTATAACTGCTGAGACTTTCCCACTAATAGAACTTTAAATACTTTATTTCTTATGCTTCAGTATTATTTTGTTGCTAGTAAAGTATTACTAATTTTTCAAGTGAACTGTGAAATTGAGCAAATACTTTAATTGATAAGTGTTTAAAGTTTTTGCACCTCACATTTAAATTTAAACTAAAATTTAATATGCTGCAAAAATGATACACTCTGAAACCTCAATTTAATGGATTCCCCCCAGCACACTTTAGATGTAGCGTATCCAATTTCCATTTACATGAGGCGGATGAGGTAAATTAATTTTTCTGTAATCTTATAACATCTGTCGTGATTGATGTTATTTATGCCATGATGTAAATGACCATGACAATGTACTAGCATGTTGAATAGATAACTTGAGAATAATGGACAGTCTCTTCACACATATGGTTCATTATTAGGAAATAGGTTACTATTACTTTGTTCTCTTGGACAAAACTTGTCATGGTAGTTTAGAAATAATGATGTAGAATTGAGTGTGGTCTGATTTTTTTAAAATTTCATTATGATTTACAGATAACTTATGCATGTAGCATTGGCACAAAATTTTCTCTTTTCTTCGGTGCTTATATGAGAGATATTGACTTTCCCCTATATACCAATATAATGTACTATGCATGTAAGAGGTTTGGGTCAAGGAATTACTTTCTGTTCCTTAATCAGTTTGACCATAAAGTGACTGGTACACTTGATGAACAACCAGTGACCTCTGGGACATATGTGACAGTCAGACATGTTGTAGTTGAAAATTGTCAGGAAATATGTGAAACATATACTGTAAACTTTAAGTAGATTTTAAAAGAAGAAGAAATCTCTAGCCTCTTTCCAACAAAGCCAAGAAAATAATGGCTGCTCCCACATATATTCTGTGACTTGTTTGCTCTGTATCATTATCCTACTGGTAAACCAAGGAAACACTAAATGTGGCTCTCAGCTAAACACTAAACACTAAATGTGGCTCTCAACAGGTGGCTTACTTTATCTTGAATTGCTTGTTCAAATTTTCAATGAAAGATTCTATCAGAATGATGTGGGAAACTACACTGTTAATTAAATGTATATGCTGCCCATCCCCCTGTTGCAGCAACTCTAGGTGGCTTACAGGATGATAAAATAAAAATACAACACAATTAAAATTAAGAAAGATTATCTAAAGACTAAAAACCAAAGGACTGGTGACTTAGGAATGGGGATCTTCTCTCTAGTTCATCTGCCTTCTCCAGCATAGAACACCACTATTGGGGCCCCAGGCCAGCTGGCAGAACCAGGTTTTAAGGCTCTTTCGGAAAGCCAGGAGTATGGGGGCCAACCTCACCCCTGGAGAGAGAATATTCCGAAGGGTGAGGCCACAGAAGGAAAGGTTCTTCTCTTGGACTCCACCAGCTGAAATTCATTGGCAGAAGGATCCAAAGTAGGCCTCTTCCACTGGAGTGAGTGGAATGAGCCATTCCCATTGAGGCGAGACAGCTCCTCAGATTATGTCATTTCTGTTGAATCATTTCTGTCCATGTTTTTCTTTATACTCTGAAAAATTTTTGAGGTTTACCTTTGCAAAATCCATAGTGATTCCTCTTCAACAAGAGTTGTGCATGTAAAGGCTTAATAAATACATGCAGAAATACATACATTTTCACCATTCCATGAATCTTCCTAGACTTCTTTAAAACTCTAGAATCGAAATTGCTGCTTCCAGTTCTTTGGTAAAAGTTAAATATTTTTATGAGACTAGCCATTTTTTACTTTTGAGTTATTTAAATATTCTCAAGGGAGTCTATCTGGATCTGATGATTTAACTTTCTGCTATATGGATGTGTGTGTG
>JANHFL010001258.1:91797-114460 GCA_032468155.1 Oxyrhabdium leporinum | reverse complement strand
ATTTTACCTACCTCGGAAGGATGGAAGGCTGAGTCAACCTTGAGCCTAGTGGGATTTGAACCGCTAGATTGAATCAGGTATTGAGGTCAGGCTGATAGGTCTGTAGTTTCCTGGATTTTCTTTTTTCTTTTTTTGAAAATGGGAACTACATTAGCTCTTTTCCAGTCCTCTGGTAGTTCCCTGGTGCTCCAGGATCTTTGGAAGATATAGTTCAGTGGTCCTGAGATCACATCTACCAGTTCCTTCAGAATTTTGGGGTATAATCCATGTGGTCCCAGTGATTTAAATTTGTCTAGGGTGGACAGGTGCTCACTTACTGTTTTCTTGTCTATTTTAACTTGTGTTTCTAATCTGTTTTTTACGGTACTGGTTTTGATAGTTTGGGCTGTTTTTTCAACTGTTTGTGCAAAAGTGGATGCAAAAAACGAGTTAAATAGTTCTGCTTTCTCTCTGTTGGTTTTTTTCTGTCTGTTGCTCTGTGTTCTTGTATTAAAGTTTGAAGCACTCAGTATTTCCAGCCTTGTTACTCTACAAGTGTCTAACTTCTTTGTAGCACTTAATAGATAATTTCCGCAGGTGGTTAGCAAGGGAAGTGAATGAACTTAACTGTCCTTTGAAAAGGGCTCTGTTTGCCATTGGAGCAATTATGGCGAATACCCCCATGTCATGATTTTTTTCACCCTTCATAAACCACTGTCTTGTAATGACTTCATGGAGGGAAAGGAGAAATAGTAAGGAAAAACAGTTCGATGGATCTCACATTTCTGTCTTTTGTCTAGAGAGTTATAGATGTCCATACATATCAGTTCTGCTTTTTTTGCAGAGCTGTCTTCAGTCTGCCATTTTCAGTCTTCTCTGAGACTTCTGAGCTCATGGACAGGTGATAAATTCTAGAAGGGAATATCTGTCCTCTCAGTGTTATTATCTGATTTTTATATGGACATTTGGCCATTGAGCCATTTGAAATGTTGATTGGAAAAATGGGTTTTCTTCCAGCGAGGACATGGTGAGTTGGACATCCCTGAAGGAGCAAAGATGGCATTATGGCAGAGATCAGTGGCTGGAGAATAGTTCACGTGATTGGTTTGGTATTCATCATATTTAGCACTTGTCCCCCTGAACCAATTAATGACAAGTCCTGAGGTACCAATGTACTTTCATTGTAGCCAGTGAAAGATGTTATTGCACACAAAAATTCCAAGGCTGGATTTTCATAGCAAACACGTTTTTAAAAAATCTTTAAAAAATCCCTAAAAGAAGTAGAGTCCTGGACAATTGCTGCCAGTCATTGTAGGGATAAAACCACTAAATGTAAAAACAAACCTGTGTGCTGTATTTGCTCCTGGGTTGTCTCACCTAGTCAAACTATGTGCACTCTGACAAGTATTTCTTAACCTCAGCAACTTTTAGAGGTGTCTATTTCAACTCTCACAATTCCCCAGCCCAGTAGAATTCCCAACCTCAGAGAAAAAATAAAGATGATCTGCTTTACAGAATGGCAGGGGGACCCTAAGACTCTGTTTCTTTACACAATTCAAAACTACTCTGGTTAGTAGTCTGCCATTTGAACGTAGGAAGCATATGGAATTTGGAGGTCAAATTGAAGCATAGTCATTTTACTGACTTCAGAAAGATAGAAGGCTGAATCAACCTTGAGCCCCAGCAGGATCGAACTCCAGGCTCACAAAACGCGATCCACCCAAATAATAAGCCCAACCCTACTTTTTGGGCGGTAGGCCTAATTTTGCCCCTACCCCAAAAATAAGCCTGGGTGGGGGGGGGAACTGTCTGGGTGCAGCTACAGCCTACTGGCCCCTTGGGGAAGCATTCAACAAAAAGCCTCCATTCCGAATGCTGAAGTTTCAGAATGGAGGCTTTTTGGCGGAGGAAAATGGGGAGGGGGGACTTTCCTACCTGCCATCATTCCCTCCGTCTGTGCTGAACTCCAGATAGACGCACATGGACAGGTATGAACGCGCACGGCACCCCCAGGGTTCTGTTTTGCCTTCAGAGGCCTGTCGGTAACAGAGGTCCGGATCGATCCGCCCTCTGCAGCGGATAATACTCTGTTAAAGGCTCCGGATGCCTTCCGGCAGGCTTCTGAAGGCCAGGGCAATGCGTGCAAGTGGCAGCAAACGGCCGCAGAAGAGGGGTCAGCAGCAACTTGGCATGGGTGAGGGGAAAATTAGGGCACCCCTCGAAAAAAGGGCCTAGCTGTTTTTTTCAGGGGGCAAAAGAAAATAAGACCCAGTCTTATTTTCTGAGAAACACGGTATCTAATTTTATTACTTAAATGAAAACTTTTCTTTGCAGGAGAGCAACTTCTTGCTGGGGACAGAGTCCGATAAGAGGAAGCACTCTTCTAACAAAAATTGTTATAGATGTATGGTTGGCAATGTAACTTGGGATATGATGAAGGAAAACATTTGCACCTCTAAAGCTCTAATGATACTTTAGAAAATATTAAAATGTATGATTATATTTCTTGGAGACAACGTAAGGGATAGGGCCATTTTGTTCTACATGTGTCATCTAAAACCTGGTAGAAGACTAACTTTAAAAGAATTAGCATGATATCTCTCTTCAGTTATCAAGATAATTATAAAATTGTGATGGAAGTAATTTGACATTAGTTAAAAATATAGACACAGCCAAAAGATTATCTAGGCAATAAAAGAAAATTTCAGTAACAGGGAGTGGGAAAGTTACAGAGGAGAAACGGTGTTCCTAATAACTGAAATCAAAGTGTTTAGAAAAATGTAGGAAATTTGTGGACATTTAAAAATAACAAGAAATAATACAATTCAGAGAAAAATGTATATAATAACTAATATCTAACTCAGATCTTCCCAATCTTTTACAATTCACAATCCTTAGTATCTCAGTAATTTTTCCACAGCCAAAAGAAATACCTAATGGTTCTGTTTATTAAATCATTAGGTCCAAAGAACATACCAGATCCTAACTATTTAGTAATCAATTGACAAAAATAATTAACATAAATTGAAAGAAAATATATGTTTACTTCATTCTTAAATAACCATGCTTACTTACTAATAGGTTGCGTTCATTTCTTGGGCACTGCACAGTTTCTTAAACTTTGGAATCAGATTGGACACCATCACCCTGATTTGCTGCTCCACATTGATTTTTGTATGCTGTTTGCTTTTTATCACCACCAGAAACCCAGCTTCGCAAATGAACATCACAAAAATATAAAATATTCTGTGGCATCGCTGTGAGCTTGTTGAGATGCCCATTGGCAACCAAGATATAATCTGAATCTATTTCCATTTGGTTTCAGCCCATTTGCTCTGTTGGCAACAGAGGCCAAGTCCATTTCATCCTCTAGGTAGTCCCGAACTTTTGACCACAACTGGAACCAGAGTTTCCATTGCTAAGCAAGGTGGTTGTTAAGTGAGTCACATAGTTATTAACTGAATCTAGCTTCCCCTGTTGGCTTTGCTTGTTAGAGGTTAGGTGGGAAGGTCACAAATGGTGATCATGTGACTCTAAGACATTACAGCCATCATAAATACATGCTGGTTGCCAAGCACCCAAATTTGATCACATGACTGGGAATGTTATTTCTCATGATCTGATGATCATAACCCGAAGACTACCTTTACCTTCACTAGCTAAATTTGCAGGCTTTTCCAAGCTTCCCAAACACTGTTCTTCAGAATTTCAAGCTACTGGATGTGACTTACTGTCCAGCTGAATTAATCAAAATCTGCTTTCTGGTCACTTTCTCACTTTTTGGTCATTTTCCCCTCCTTCAGCTATTGATAAAGATTACATGTATGATAGAAGGCTTTTTTATTCCCGCTTCCATGTTCTGACAAAGCTGTTAACAGGAAAGCCATTAACAAGAAAGGAGGTTGTGAGATCTCTAATGCTGGGTAGTTTGAATTTCCAGCCCATGTCAGTATCTATTGTTGCTATCACGTGGCTCTTGTGAGCTTGGATATCTGACCACAACAATCTCTTCCATATCCATATTGTCTATCAGGCAATCTATAATAATGATATTTTGTTATGAATTTCTGTACAGGTATTTTCTTTATGTACAGTGCAATACAACCTCTCTTTTTATTGAGTCTCTTCCTTTTAAATAAGATACAACCAGAGAGAGCTGTGTGTCCATCGTGTGTCACTAAGTTTTAATAATGCCTATGACATATTTGATATCTTGTATGAAGTATTTCAGGTAATATAATTCATCCCTACATGAATCACCTTCCACATGTTATATCAGATCTCTGCTACATTGGTTCTGCAAAGAATCACCAATCACCTCTTCTTCCTTATTTGGTTTCTTTGACCTATTGGGTCCTGAATCTCTTCCGCCTTATTCCGAGAAACCAGAGTTAGCATGCTTTATTAGGGTAACCATGAATTGTCTTCTAGAACAAAACTATAGTACCAGCTGCCAAATTCGCTTGCTTTTGGGGGCGTCACATTTTTCTACTTGTCTTCCCCTTCTCTGGTGTGCACTTTTCTGTGTCTCTCCTGAGGAGTTTCATCTGTCTTGTCCAGGAACTTCTCACATTTCCAGGTGTGCTAAAACCATGCTCCAGAGTCACACTCAGTAATTAACTGCAATCAACAGTGCAATCAACAATTCAGCAGACAATCAATAGATGTCAGGAAGCAGCAGTAATCATTGAGCAACCTTCTTAACCTTCTTGCTCTCATCTCTTTTCTCTCAAATGGCTTCCAAAAATACCTAAATTAGTTTCTAGTCTACCTGATTAATGTTGCATTAATTTAATCACAATTTATGATGTCTGCCTTTAAAAGTAATCAGGTGGATCAAAATATTGCTACTAGTATAATATTTTGTATTGGACATCATGAGTATATTAAGCAGTATTCCATCATGTTCCCCAGTGCCATTACATTTTTGAGTCTACATCAAAGTATTGCTTTTGATCTCTAAAAACTTTCTTGTTCTTGGTATTTGAAGAGCTTCACACACACATACATACATACATACATACATACATACATACATACATACATACATACATACATACATACACATCTTAATCAAGATCCAAGCATATTTATCTAAGAAAGGCAAAAGCACAGCTGAACATTCTTTTGGGAGTTCCATGAGGAGGGAAAAAAAATAAAGATGGCAGGTGTGATTGTGCAGTTGAAGCCCTGCTTTTTTTTTTAATGGATGTAATGTCTGCCTAAAACAGGGCAAGGGTCTAATCATATTACTTATCTTGGGGGTATTCAGCTAGTTGTGAAAATTCCTGTTCCAGAAAATCTGCCTGGTACTTGTTTAATATATTTCTGGCCCCAGACAAAAACTTCTCAATTGTTTTAGATATTTTATGTTTTAGTTTTTTGCTTCTCCAACCCTGTAATTTATTCCTCTGACTTCTGATTTCTTACTCTAAATACTGTTTTCTATTCCTTACATAATATAATTTTGGATATTGATAATATATTGTATTTTGTAGTTTTCTGTTCTTGCAAATCCAGGAAGGGAGATATAAGATGTTCAATAAATTGTTGCATTATTTATAGAATTCACTAAAAGAGAATATAATATTGTGAATATAAGATTAATAATCCAGAAGCCTTGGGACCAAATCCTGTGTAAGAACAGCAACTGAAGTTTTCCATCTGGGTAGTATAATAATCTGATGTTAGGACAGTTTGTAAATGAAGATACAGCTGATTTTGACATCCTATGCATGTACTTATTTTTACCTGTTTTCTCTATACTCTATTTTAGACTTCTGTCCTTTTGAACTTTCCCTGCCTTTGGTGTCATCATCAAAGAATAGAAAAAAAGTAATTTTTTTCACACTCTGCTAACACTACCATGGATTTGCTTAAAGCCATCAACACTCCTTTAGCCACCAGCTCCAAATCATCTAAAAGGACTTTGGAAAAATCATCTCATTCTTCATTCAGTGCTCCTAGTTATTCAGAGGGTAAGAAGGAACATCACAAGAAGAAGCTGAGTGGAAGCAGTGATCCACCCTTGGATGATGGTACTTTCCACAAGTCCAAAAAAATAAAATCACCATACGTAAACACTGAAATGCTGACCTTACGTGAGCCTGATGGCTTAAAAATGAAGCTAATCCTCTCACCAAAAGAAAAAGGGGGTACCATAACAGAAGATCCCTTTCTACATTCTGGAGCTACAAAAAAGACCTCTAAGAAATCTATTCGGGATGAACAAAGCTCACAGCCCTCAAGCCATGATACACATAGCTTCTTGAAATCCCGTAAGAAGCACAAGCCACCTACAGATCCCCATCCCCTTTCTCCTGCTGAGGGCTTCAGCCCAGACACATCCCTCTTCCCTGAAGGTCAAAGCAGTGATTTTGAGCTTTCAAACTTGGAACCACAAATGGAATCTGGATCATCATCTGGAGGTGAGTTGGAAGCTGGAGAACTAGTCATTGACGATTCATATTGGGAGATAAAAAAGAAAAAGAAATCAAAGAAGAGTAAAAAGAAGAAAGACAAGGAGAAACACAAGGAGAAAAAGCACTCTAAATTGAAGAAGAGTTCTGGACTCTCTTCATCACTAGCAGCAGTGGAAATAACACCACAACTGCCTGTTTCTCCAACTAGCATCCAGTTTGCTCTACCTGCCCCTCCTCCTCCTCCCTCACCACTACCACCTGTTTTCTGTACAGATAGCCTGAACGAGAAAAAGAAGAAGAAAGAAGAAAAAGAGAAGATTGAGAAAATAGAAAAAGAAAAGGTAAAACTGCATAGCAAGTGAGTACTGTAAGTTATGGTTGATTCTTGTAATAGCAAATTCAAAATGTTTTTTGGAACTCCAGATTTTAAGCCATAATCTACTATTAAATCCAGGAGCTTTTGTGTTGCAAAATGTTTTAGATTCTGTCTTTTTTCATTATCATCATGAACTTAACTCATTAAGAAACATTGCATTTTCCCCTCCAAGTATAAAACTATGGTTTGTTAAAAAAATATACTCCATAACAAAAACTTCAGCTAAGGTACTAATGTATAAAGAAGTGGACTATAAGATGGTTTTTCAGATATTTCTGTAGGCATTAGAAAAAAAATGATACTTGTACATACTGTAAAATATTATCTCTCTCTCCTTTTTTTCTAATTAGCCAAAGAAGAAAAATATGTCTGCCTACCAAGTATTCTGTAAGGAATATCGTGTGAACATTGTGGCTGAGCATCCAGGAATAGGTAAAATAACAGCCCTGCAAGGGTTGAGTTTTTGTTGTTTGCTTAAAATTCAACCTCTATTATATTTTCTTTAAATTATTTGCATAAAGATTAAAATACTCATTTGAGTAAGTGAGGCAATTACACACATGCTTATAGACACACACATTTTAAAAATCTGCACTTTCAGGAAGAGATACTTTCTCATAGGTCTCACCATGAGAAAGTACATTTCTTAGTGATACCATCTGCATTTCATATTCAAACATAAAAAGACATTTTAGCTGGTTGTCGAAAAATACAAAACTCACCATTCGAGATGTCATCTCTAAATTTCCAGTTAGTCTCTTCCTCACTATTAATAACATTAGAACCGAGAGAAGGATATTTGATACTTAATGTAATAACTTGTCTGGCTATCTTTAAGTTAAAGCTACAAAGAACCAATCTTAAAGGTATTTCCCAGTTCTATTCTAGTGCTTGTGGTTTAAAACAATTGCAGTTTCTTGTAAGGTCAGGCCCACATAAAACATACTACAATAATTTATATTTTGGCATATTTTAAAATGAGGAAAAAAGCAAAACGGCTGGCTGCGGAGCTGCCGGCTTCAGGAAGTGGCCCAACAGGCAGAAGCACCACACCCAGAATGAGACAGGCAAAAGTCATTCTGCACTGTAGCAGAGGCATAGGGGAGGCAGAGGTGATCCAAACGCGCTGCCCACTGTGTCCCATTGTCTCTCAGCTTCTCTGCGGCCGCGCCAATGAAACACCAGCACGGCATCTGGATCCCCCGCCTAACCCCTGCCTCTGCCTGGTGCTGGTGCTGCTGCGGAAGCTTCCAGCAAGCCTTCCATGAGCCAGGCAGCTGGGATCGCCTCTCCCTCCCCCCTCCATGCCTTTGCCTTCCATTGCTGCCGGTGGTGCAGCAGAGAGAGAGAGAGAGAGAGAGAGAGAAAGAAACAGCAGAGGGTAACCGGGTAAGGGGACCGAGTCTCCCCCGCCCAGAAGCAACCTGCAGCCTCTCACAGTAACAAGAATTGCAGGCAATTCTGGAAGATTGTGGGAAGCAATTGTGCCTGCAATTCTCGTCACTGTGAGAGGCTGCATGTTGCAAAGAAGAATGAAGCGAGGCGGTGGGGCAGTGGGGGATGAAGCAAGGTAGAGGATGCGGAGCTGCCCCATGTTCTCCGCACCAGCTTACTTAAAGGCCCTTCAGCCAGGCCACCCATGCCAAACACTCACCCCTACCCCACCCCCAGAGCAGCTACATCCCTTCACTAACCTGCTTTCCAGCTCCGTTCTCTGCTGCACGTGCAAGAAGTCTGTGGGACTACGGTAAAACCCCCCCCACCATAGTTCAGACCTTCCAACTTCTCATGAAAAAAAAGATCTCGTGAAGTTGGAAGGTAAAAAAAATCCGGTAGTTCAGACCTTCCAACTTCGCGAGTTCTTTTTTTAAGACATTCTTGATGAGATTATTTTCTGAATACTTCCCTCATTTTTAAATGGGCAAAATGCTTCTAAGTAATACATTATTTTTATAGCAGGATAACTGCTTTAACATACATATGAAAGAAAGAAAGAAAGAGAAAAAGAAAACATTATTTACCGTAATTCTTTTGGCTTATATAATCAGAAGCAAATATTTTAACTTCATTGGTAATCATGTCTCTCTGTGCCTCCTTCCTTCCTCTAAAAATTAAATTAATTACTTGTGAAATTGGCTACTTGTCATGCCAAAGTAGCTGACTGCCCTTTTGTAAGGAACATGGTGTATGTTTTCTACAACAGTTCTGACCCTTACAGCTGCATTTTCTGACCATGAATAGAAATCCATTAAAAATACTTTACATAGCAAATTTTCCCAGAAATGTTATTCTAAATCACTTTTATGTTATCTTTTACCTACGGTACCCATTTTCTTTTTGGATAGACTTGAATTACACTTTTTAAAGGCTAGACGTTCTCGGTTCAAGTAAGTGAGCAATCACAGACAGAAACAGAAAACTTGCACAATGTTGTCAGGAATTGTACGCTTTCATATTCTGAAATGAGGGGGAAAATATCTTCAAAATTCAAAAGACAAAGCAAGACTGCAAGTGGTTTCTTTGTTGACAGAGAGTGACATGCTGACTCTGGTCACTCACCCTAATATTAGCCATCCATATATATCAGAAATCCACATAGAGCAATATGGAAATATAGCTTTTGTCATTGTACTCATTTTGAAAACGAGTGACCTGCAAGCAGAGTAAAATATTATATGCTTATATATCTCCCATAGACTTTTAAAGGGCACTCTGACACCTGCCACAGTGAAAATTAAATGTGGCACACGCAATATTCCAGAAAATAAGAGGTTTGGGCATGCATGGGTTCAAATTGCCTAATATATTCATTCTCCAGAAACCACACACAATTAGCCTTATTTGAATATTCCATATAGCTGGGAATGATAAATAATTCAGTAAAATCCAAGCATGTTTAGCAGCTAGCACGTATAAGAAACATGCAGGTATCTCTGGGTGACTAGCATAATTTGAGAGTCAATATCTATTTGATCCCAAAAGTATTGATATTTACATGTTTATTGTTGGAAGGTCAAACCTGGTTGGAACACTTTTGGGAAAAAGGCTGAGAAGATTTCCTGTAGATCAAAGAATGCAGACCTTTAACTGACACTTATATGAACCTTTTGTCTTTGCATTGTCTAGTGTAGGTAGGAAGTAAGCTACTTATCATCTAGCGATTTTGTCCTAAAATACCAAATTCCTAAATAGTAATCTCAAACATATGTGGGCACTGTCCACAAAGATCACCCAGACACATCTTTCATAGCCCAATAAAACCTATCCATATCACTTTCTATTTCCCAACAGTACGGCATGTTATAGCACCACTAATAAGGAACAGTTTCTGTACTCTTGCTAGGAGGTGCAACCCTGTTAACATGCAAACATTTGGAGACTATTCCAAGGCCATGTGTACAAAGTGGGGATACGGGAGATACTCCTATTATCTAATGGTAAATAAAATTTGTTGAACGTTGTTAAAGAGAGAAAATACTGTACAGGTTATAGAAACTATATCAATGAATTTTTGTAACCTGATTTCTTTGTTCATGTGCATTACTATACTTTTACAATGCCTGTTTATTCAATGCCTCAGGCATGGGCAAAATTAACATCTGAATAATAATGGATGGAGCATGCATCAGGCTCTGTAACAGACATTTTAAGTTATATCATCTAGTGAAATTTTGAAGTCAAAATCCATGAGCAAAATTGGTGGTATTATGCTTGATTTGGAGGTGACATGTATTACAGGAATTGAATTTGTTTAGGTACTGTGTTTCTCAGAAAATAAGACAGGGTCTTATTTTGACCCCCGAAAAAATGTCTTTTTGGGGGGGTGTCTTATTTTCCCCCCCACGTGCCTCTCCAAGCCACCAGGCTGCTTCTTTTGCGGCCGAAAAGAGCGAGAAATGCAACCCCCTTGCCTAGCCACCGGGCTACTCTTTGCAGCCGAAAAGACCGAGACGCGAATCACACGTCTCGCCCAGCCACCGTGCTGCTTCATTTGTGGCCCAAAAGAGCAAGACACGACCCAGGCATCTCGCCCAGCCACCGTGCCGCTTTTTGCAGCCGAAAAGACCGAGACGCGAATCACGCGTCTCGCCCAGCCACTGAAAACCGCCGAAAAGACCGCAAAAGACCTTGCCTACCTGTAACAGACGCTGTGGCTACCGGCAACCATCCAACCAAAAAAGCCTGCCATCTTTTGAGTTACCAAAGGGCTGTTTACAATCAATCTGGATTTCCTCACTAACTGCCTGTCGGGTCAGAAAAGAGGATCACTTGACCCAGGCCTACGGTAGCGTATAACCATCTGCAACAGGGACCCTATTTTGCAAAAGGTTTTCCTTGCTGCGCTGGACTACATGGGTCGGGACAAACACTCCAAAAATGTTACATTCTTTAGGCTGCATGGGGCGCGTCACTCACCCATGCACTCTTCGTGCTCAAAAGAAGCCACCTGGACAGGCGAGGCGCATGATTCGCATCTCGCTCTTTTGGGCCACGAATGAAACTGATGCATCCTATTTCTCTTATGTATGCTGGACATCGGATTAAGGCTTACCTACTTATGTCATTTTGAGAATACTGTGTAAAATATCCTCATTGAGTATTGTAGTTTCTTACTCCACCCTTTTTTAGGTTTAAGATATAGAAAATTAAAAGAGTTACTTGCAATTAAATCTGCAACATCCTATGAGATCTTAACTTTTAAATTACATGTTATTAAATTGAATTGCTTTTTCAGTAATTAAATGACTTACAGAACTGAGAGTCAATTTATTATGTATAGCTTAGACTAAAATAAACCAACGTTTACCTCTGTGGGAAACTACTTTAATTGTATGTCAGTTTTACCATATGTTTCAATAATATATAATCTTCAAACTTTATTTAAAATATAGTCTCCGTTGCAATGAATCTGTCTGTCTTGCCTGCAAGCATTTAATTACAGTACAGGATTTCATCAACAAATTTGGATTCTTATTACTTGCTGTAATTTTATATTAAAATATTTAAATTACACTTGGACAATTATTTGAGGAATTCTTACTCAAGGTGTAAAAATTCTAAAAATGAAATTAGACCAGCTTTGTTACATGATTCATACTAATTGCCAAGTTCTCCATACTGTGGTAAAGCATGCATAATGCATTCCTTTTCTTAGCTGCCTTTAAGGATTTTTGTTCTTGGGGGGAAAAATCCATATGTTTATCAAACATGACTTCAGAAGACTGAAAAGCCTATTTGAACTAGTGGATGAAGTTATAAAAAAAAAAATCAAATAGCTTCGTTTCTCAAGGTGTTGAAAATTATTTTAAAATAGAAGCTATCTGTATTCAGCATTCTTTTTTTAAAAAAATAAAATTATGTGTCAGCCAATCCAAATGTTGCACCAGAAAGCTGAAGTGCTGCGTAAAACTTTAGAACAGTTTACATAATTTATCCTATTTTGGAATTGTTATTCTCATGATTCTTGCTTTGTTTGTCATGAGAGAAGTCTGTCTTTGAATATTTTATTTAAACTTATTTAAAATCAGATTTAATTACCTTTGTGTTTTTAAGATCTTACTTGGTACCACAGTTCTTCCAAGCATATATGATTAGTTATGATACCTGCAAATTTGTTTTAAACTGAAAAGAAAACTCCAAAGGTTTGATTCTCAAGAGATCGAATTACGTTCTAAGAATCATAATCAGTGGATAGATATACGCTGGAAGTAGAAATATAGCAAATGTGGCTTCTCTACCTAAACTGAATGGACGGTATATCTAAGCTGCTCAGTGTTGCCTTGCACTGCGAAATAAGCATATACATTTGATAAATAAGTAATAAAATAAGCTTCAGTAGATTGAACATTGAGGATTTTGGGACACATTCAGAACAATTTACAATTTTATAGTTTATTTTTGAGATATTTTTGACTGAAGATTGTATTTGAAGTTACTGATTATATCTTGCAGTTGTTTGATACATTGAATATTGTAAAATAATGCTAATATTACACTCCCAAGATGAGGTATAGTTGCTCAGTATTGTCGTGGCTAAGTGCTGTTCCAAGAGTGCTGTTACCATGGAGAGAGCTTTGGTTTCCATGACATTTGCTAACAAATATTAGTAGGCCTTGAACCCCAGGAAAGGTTTTGTCCTCTGTTATACACTTTGGGTGCTAAAATATATCTTGTCATGATATGTTTATGTAGGTGCTTATATACCAACAGAGTTCCATTCAGTCTAACCCTCCATTTTTTCCATGGAGTTTCTATATGGCATTGTGACACAATTAATATATTAAGAGCTGTTGAAGCATAAAAAATAACAGTTTGATGTGGTATAACCTGTTCTGACCTAGGCTTTGCAAAATCACGAAGCAGACTCCTTGTCCCGACAAAACCCCTTTTTATTAAGCTAATGTGAATTCTTGTCATCCACATCCAGGAAAGTCCAGCAAACAGTCTTTCAAGGGTGAATTACAACCACAGACCTTATCAGGCTTTGAGAGCTGCCAGGCCGATAGCTTCCAAGCACAACGCTGTACAAGAAAATACTTGGCAAGGAGTCTCTGAGAGTTACAAACAAATTTTCACACTAATTAAATGAACTAATTGTCTCCTGCAAACACCACTCCCCTTTTGCTCCTCTTTATTCTCTATGGGAAGGGCCATTCACCATCCACCTGTGCCTTTATTTCGAGTCGACCCTTGTTCCATATCTGTTCCCTTCTCCTGGCAGCTCTCTGCATGCTCACATCGGGAACAGGCTCCTGTTGTTCTTCTGCCCCACTGATCTCTGACTCCGAAGGCAGCTGTTGGACGGCCCTCGCCCCATCTCTGCCTCTGACGTAGAGCACTCATCAGAGCCCTCCCTAGACTCTAGGACTGGCCCATGTTCCTCCCCAGCCTCCTCACTGTCGTCTGCCACTAGCTATTATTGCTAGAGGCATTGAAATATCGAACACATCCATCTCTCTGTTTCTCTGTCTCTGTCTCTCTTTAGCTGGTTTCTACCAGTATATCAACGTTAGTCCTGTTTTGTTCCATTTTGGAAGAGCTATCCTGCTGACAAAAGATTTGAATTATTTACATAATTTCAGCATTTTAATGTGTTGGAAAGGATAAAGACTTTTTATGGTGGGTGTACTCCAAAATTAAAGCAAGATTTTATCACCTAAAATGAACCGATATTTCTTTATTGCTGGCTACTCGGTAGTCCATGTTTTCTGACACTAAAGTTTGAGAACAATATCTTTTTGGTTTTGTAAAGTTCATATGGGACACTTTTTCTGGGATGTCATATTCAGATGCAGAATATTCTCAAGATTACAGCTGTTTCCTTTCATTTCCATGATATACTGAAACTATTTTATCTTTATAGCAAGGCAGCATTAAACAAACTGCCTAGCCATCAAAACTTATATATTAGTATAGAAGTAAAGGTATTCTGCAAATCCAAAATTTAAAATTTTAACATGTTTCAATATATGTATTACTCAGCTTTCTAAATCTTTTGAAATTTGATAAGTTGACAGAAAAAAATGAAATATCATATCCTTTCCTCCAATTAACTATTGAAATGTATTCTTGCAGAATTAAGCACAGTTAAATTTAGCAGTAGCAATTTTAATCTAGATATATTATGAGGATATGCACTTAATGTAATTAAAACTCATCAAATACATTAGGGTATAAATTTTGACAGAAAAACTCTGTATGTTGCATTATGATGTCCTTTGAATCCAAATCATAAAATACTTTATTCATTTGAAAGAAGCCATCCTGGAAAAAAGTCTAGATGTTTTGTATCTTATTTAATTCAACTGTTTTGAACATTTTATTTGAGAGATTGCTATTTCTAGATGTGTATGCATTCAGGGCAGAGTAAAGAAGTAATCATTTTATAAATATTCTCAGTGAAAGGAATACAATAACAGTCATTATGATCATCTCAAGGCTTAGTGTAAATCTGATATTATAGGATCATGGTTGGCTGTTGCCATATTAATTTGTAAATGGTCATAGACCATAGATAAAGAAAAAAGAGAAAAATAATTGTACTTTTTAAGTAGTAGTAATAAATATAGAATATGAACACATTTCTAGCACAATGAAGGTCAACATAATGAATAGATCAAACTTGGTAAAGAATAAAGTATTACAAAATATATTGATGTTCTGTACAGAGATTGGTGAGAGAACCTTGTTCTGTGTCAAGGTTGCAGGTACACACATGGAGTTTCTAAGGAACTGAAGTATTCATTACAGTTTAGGCATATAACTGCAGACAGGATCATAATTCAAATATCTAGCAGAGAGAGCTTGCCTGAAGAGGGCTAATTACAGTCCAAGAAGCAAGAGATAGTCCTAATATATTCCAAGAATCAGAGAATGCCAAATTGGATAGTCAGCCAGTCCAAGAATCAAGAAGCAGGAACAAGTATCACAAGTTGGAATACTGAACAGTTGTTTCTAACAAAGACTAAAAGCATTCCAGCTATTTAAATCAATCTGCATACTCATGCCTTACCCTTTGCCCAGCGAGGAGCCTCATTGAGGAGCATTGCTCTGTTTACTGTCTAGTTTTGGGGCTTGTGCCTCACTGCTGTAGCAGCACAGGAGATGTCTGTGAGTGATCAGCCTCAAATCTGTCCTGGCTTAATAATTCTGGAGGCTGACAATCTGACAATCCACAGATTCAACTGGAGCAACATAGTCGGAGTCACATTTTGAATTGTGGCTCACAACAGACTTAGAACAATTGTAGAAGAGAAAAAAGAAAAGAAGAGAAAAAAAGGGTTTAGCTGGTTGTGGAACAAACCTGTTGATTCATAATGGACATAGTTGCAGCTATCGACTCTTGTGATCTTTTTAGATGTTTTGATCACTGATCTTGCAGTAGTTGATCTATAATCCCTGATTGTGACAGGCAAGAAAACTTGCTAGTAAAGTAGTTTAAGGAAGTCACAGTATGATTTTTTTTAAAAAAGGAATAACATGTTGTGAACTCAACCTTGAATCCTTATGGTTCCAGCACATACAAAGATAATCCTGACCACTGAGGGCCAAGCTTTGTATCAAATTGTATTAAAGTAAATGCCCTTTTATGTGGGGCATGAAAGATATGATACATGTATCTAGTTGTGTAAACTGGAGCATATATGAGCTTGTGGTAATGGAGATAGAAGTGTTCTACTTTGAGATGCCAGAGTGGGTTTTTTCCTGCCACTCTGGCAGCTCCATTTTAGTGATCTCTACCAGGGCATGTAAAGCTCATGGTTTGTCCATCAATCTTAATTGCTGCCATAGGCCTTGGGATTATGGGCAGTGCCCTTTTGAATGTTGCATGGTTAGGGCAATTAGAAAATCAGTTTTTCTGCATTTATCTTCACCTCAAATTTACATCTCGCTATGGTTCATTATGGTGTCATTTGGCATATATTAAATAAGGGTAGGCAAACTGTGACCTGCCTTGATCTGGTTTTGTGTTCCCATGTATTGCCAAAATTCAGTAGCAAAATTGCCCATTTTTGTGGTGCGATTTTTGCACTCAGAAGCAGAAGGAAGTAATATTTATCAGAAATAAAAGTTGATAACCTTTGTAGCTGCTTCCCTCTAAATCTGAAAATTTTTAGTGTGGTCTGAAATATCAAAGAAATAATGGTTTTAATTATAAATGTCTAGATCTGTGGATAAAATGTCATGTTTCTTCTTTGCTCAGTAGAATAGAGTATCATGAAAAGGATTAGCTGCTTTATGAAATAAGATGTTTAATGAGGCTTGAAGTCTGAGTAATAAATGCTGGTGCATGAGAAATAGACATTTATACTCTAATTACAAATACAATATACTATAAAACATGTTGATCTGACAGTTTTTTTAAAAGACTCTGAAGAACTATTGAAATATTGCAAGTATTTTTGCAACCAAGTTATACCCATTCAAAAGAGGAGGGTGATGTGAGTGGGGGAAGACGAAGAGGAAGAGTGCAGGTCAGCCAGTCCAGAATTTTGTTGGCAATTCAGATGAAGCATTGCCATTTGTAACTTACCCAAGGCACATGAATTAAATGGGCCAAGGTGGCAAAATGGATTAGGCTTGGAAGTTAATTTTTAATCCAGATATTGAAAACCCATTGCA
This sequence comes from Oxyrhabdium leporinum, assembly GCA_032468155.1. NCBI lineage: Eukaryota > Metazoa > Chordata > Lepidosauria > Squamata > Cyclocoridae > Oxyrhabdium > Oxyrhabdium leporinum. The sequence continues at coordinate 97,561 of JANHFL010001258.1, read as the reverse complement.
CTATTTACAAAAATCCTAGATTAGTGCAACTGTGTTCAGTTGTCTGATTTTTTTTTGCTAAAGCAAATTTCTATCCTGAAACTACAGAGAAATTCAGGGGAAGAAATGATGATTCATTCATTCATCTCGATGCTCCATTGCATTAACATATTATAATCCTTTGACAAACAAAACATTAGAAGCAAAAACAATTAAGAAAATTAAAAAAAAGATTCCCTATACCAAAGTTTATAACATATGCAATTATAGTTTATGAAGTTATTGGTATCTATGGCAATAAACAGTACCATCATTTAAATTATGACCTTTTCATATCTGAATTCTTGTCCCCGTCCTAAAATAGATTTCATAGGATAGAAGTTATGACCTAGAAAGACCTGTGAACAGCTACCCGAAACTTTCAGCAGCTGTTACCTAATTGTAATTTTATTGTGACAAAAGAAGAAATTTATAGAACACATAACTGGAGAGTAAACTTTTTTCCCCTCAACTTCTTAACTGTAGCTGTTTAGTCCAACTGCTCAATTTCCAAATTCCAATATGATATTCCAGTTATGGAATTTTGTTTCCGCTCTAAGGAAATATTTCAGGGGTATAAAGCTTTAATATGCTTTATCATAGATGGAGATTTATGAGAAACGCATTCCAGAAGTCAGAGAGTTTTGTCATCGTTGGAGGTAAGTGGCTGCCCACTAAATTCAAATGTAGGCCTACATTTGAAAATAATAATAACGTTACAAGCCATTTTCGTTGATCTCCTTATGCCAGAATTTTGGACCCCAGCTTCATATTTACCCTAATGCAAAAGAGAAAACTTGGTGGGACAGTATTTTTTTCAAAGCAGAGAGCTGTTTGTTGTTGACATGATATGTGACTTTTAGGATATTTTGTAGGAAATACCAGTGAAGTTTGATGTTTTAGGGTCTTATAGAAAATGTTTATGTAATATCTGTAGAGTTTTCACTGTGATTTCTGTTCATTATGGGCAGGTTTTTCCTATGTTTGCACAGGCATTGTTTGAAATTCTAGAATTGAGCTCTTTTGGGGGGGAATGTTTCTAGAGAGCACCCTCAACATTTTCTCTCATCCATGTTACAATAATGTCTTTGGGAACGTATTCTTTTTTCCTTCATGAGTTAATGTCTCCATTGAATATTTTGGTATGTAGTGCCACCACTACTAAAGCTTCATACTACTCAAGCAAGGACATTAAGATGTATTACCTTGGCCTAGAACTCTATTATGACAACAGACTCCTTGGTCTCAGATAGTTCCAGTGTCATACTGTTCTTATGGTTAGGATTTTTTTTTCTAACCTTCAGCGAGAATCTGTTTTCCTGTATCTGAAGGCTATTGTTTTTTCTTCTGTTCTGTAAGATGACAAGAACAAGGGTGAGCTTCTTTTCATTGATATCCTTTTGTTTAACTCCATTCAATTTTTCAAGGTGAAGCATTCTCAATTCTTTCAATCTGTATAGAGGACTTCATTGCTGATCTTCCAGTCATCTTATTTGCCCTTTTCTGAATCTTTATTTTGCTTGATATAGTTGGGATTTGCAGACAAGAAAATTCTAGCAAAAAATTCTAAATTCATCCCTCTAGGAGAGGTGATTGGATACTTATCAATAATATTGTTGATTCCTTACTGTAAGTCTTCCCTTTTCCTTGCCATGTGGCCAGAGCAGAAATATGATTAATGAGATGGAAAGAATATAAGAAGTCTTGCTTGGTATGTTTCCCCTACCTTGTTAAATGTGCAGCCAGACACAAAACCCACAATTCCAGAAATAGGTATATGGATTTAAGAGTGTTGATGCAACATAGCAATCAAATAAGTTATTTGCAGTTAGCTGATGAATAAAATGGCTGATCAATAACATGAACATATGTGAATTGCAAAGACTGCCCAAATGTATTCATTTCTGCTTGCATGCATTTAACATAAACATCACTGTTACTTAATGTGTTAATTCTCATCGTGTTTTCAAGTTGTAAAAAAAACTGAAGCCTGAGAGATAGAGCCCTGGTTTGCATATAAAAGTCCCGGATTTAATTCTTTGCTTCTTCAGACAAAGCTAGAAAAATGCTCAAGTCTGAAACATTTAAGAGTTGTTAAATAGTCAGTGTAAACAATACCAAACTAGATGGATAAAGAATGACTTGATATAAGACAGTTTCTCTGTTCCTTCTAATGTATAGACCAGATGACATGCCAAGTAGATACTTAATTGGCTTGAAAATTGTGCTCAAGTGCTCATCAGTGGTACTTATCATATTGGACAAAGTCTTCAAAGGGCATTGTAATGATCAGTCTTTGTTTCTGTTGTTATCCATCAATAATTTGGATGAATAGGTTGAGGGGGCTGCATATCAGATCGTCAGATAATACAAAATTGGGCTAGATAGCTAAGACTCCAGAAGACAGAAATAAAATTATCTGAGTAAGTTGGAAAAATGTGCTGAAATAGAATGAATTTTAATACAAACGAGCCAAGTTCTTCACTTAGGACACACACACAAAATCTAATGCTTGCATTACGGTGTAGGATGGGGATACTGTCTTGATAATGGTACTTGTGAAAAAGATCTTGAAATAGTACTTGATTGTAAATTGACTAAGCCAGAAAGAGCTGGGTATGTTTAGACTTGAGAAAAGATGACTGAGGCAGGATATGATAGCATTCTTCAAATACCTGAAAGGATGGCACATAGAAGAAAGGCACATTTTATTTTCTTTTATTCTAGATTGCAGGATATGGAATAATGGATTTAAGTTACAGGCAGATCTGAATTAAATGTTAAAAAAATTAGACCCAAGTACCCAATGAGGAACTGAGTACCATTTCTTGGAAGGTGTTCAGGCAGAAGCCAGACATCCATCAGTTTAGAATGCTGTAATTTGGATATCTATTCTGGACAGTGGTTAAGATGGTGGGCTTGTTGGCTGGAAAGCCAGCAGCCCGGATTCAAGACCTGAGCACCATGTGACTGGATGAGTTCCTGTCCTCACCCCACTTCCTGCCAATGTAGCAGTTTGAAAGCATGCAAATGTGAGTAGATAAATAGATACCACTTCTGTGGGAAGATAACAATGCTCTGTGACTTCATGCTGGCCTTGGTGAGCACCAACCCTTATAGTTGGCAACGGCTAGAGGAGTAAAATCCACAGGGTCTCCTTTTTTTTGTATACTGGGCATAGGTTTAACTTAATGGCAGATATGGCCCTTTCAAACTCTGCCCTTCTGTGATTTTATTCTAGAACAAGGGCATCAAACTTGCCACGTCACGTTGGCGTCATGTGACATTTTGTGACTTTTTCCCATTCGCGGAGCTGGGTTGGGCGTGACCTGTGTGTGACGCATCCGGGCAAGAGGTTGCCAGTTTCACACCCCTGTTCTAGAACATTTGGAAAAAAAAGATAGTTTAAATCTATGAAAAAAGTAATGTTATCCAAAAAATATAGAAAAGCATGCGCACATGCAGACACATACACATTTTCTCTCCTCCCAACTAAAACAACCATGGTATAAAAATATGCTAAATTTGTTCAGCTAGATCATGGGAAAATGCTGGAGCATAAGACAACACATTAGTGATTTCAGGAAGAAAAGGAAATTCTGTTTTTGAGTTTATTGATTTCTATATGTTTTGAAGTATCAGACAATGTGAGGGTAAAGCAATGAAGATAAATTTTAGCATTGACTCAGCTGAAACTGTAATCTTCTATAATTAGTTTGTATTTTTGTCCCACCTTATTTTAGAGCTTGTACACAGGCCAGCATATATGAAACTAAATTATTTTTTGTTATTAAGAGGGTAATTCAGTTGTCTATGAAGGTCCACTAGAGGATCTGTTATAGCTTTCCTACATACATGGGTCAGAGCCCACCATGGAAGATGAATGAAATTGTTAAAAACATAAAAGCATTGTAAGATCAGACTAAAGAACCTGTTAATTCCATATACTAATCCCCACTTTTGCAAACCAGATGCTCATATGAGAAATTCCAAAAGAAGATATGAACATAAGTGCAATTTCCCGTTTGTATTTCCCAAAAAATATTAAGCAATAAATGAAATATATATACAAATGACAGTATTTTGATGTTGCTGTTAAAAATCTGCCAGTAATTGTCTTCTAACTGCTGATCTGGAATAAATATTTTCAGGTATTGGAGTCACAAGAGAAATGCATTGATTCATAATAGAGACGAAGGCATCTGATACTTAGTTATTATTATGTCAATTCAAATGGGTTTGCATTGATTGTGATCAGTTTAATAACTCATTACATGGTCAGAAGCGTTCAGCTGCCCATTCCTCTACCCCATCCTCATATTACATGTTAATTAATTGCAAGCAGTTGTTTCCAATAACTGGAAATGAGTGTCAGTGTGGGAAAACTGTGCTTTTGGAAGAAACTGTGGCATGAAAGATACTTATTTAACAACTGAAATGTCAACATGAGCTCTGATCTGTCTTATTAGTCAGATATCTTTGGCAGTAGTTGTTTGTTTCCTTAAAAGCAAATGGTCTGTTAGATTAGCTAGTCTTCAGATTGTATTCTGGAAAAACCTGATGTTCCTTGGAAGAATTTTAGGGGCCTGAAAAAGAGATAAAAAAAGTTGATACTGAAAGATGCCAAATTAAACTTATCTGCCTCTAAGTATAAATGTTTTCTCCCCTGCTGTAAATAGCATCTTTTTTTAGTCAAAGAAGTGTATGTACTTGATAAACTGAGATTTATTTAATTTTTATGATTAAGCATTTTAATAGAGTAAACAATCAATGCAGTAATGTTATTCAGCTGACCAATTTTAATTACTTGCTGTCGTTTAGTCTATAAAACCTTCCATCATTTAAGCAGGACACGGGACTGTGGAAATGCATGTGGCAAAATATTATACAGCACGTGAATTAATTTGGGAAGTTGGTTCATATTCTATAGATTACTGCATTCTAGAAAGCCTGTTCTATGGGAAGGTTGTGTCTGCTGCTCATTTCCATGTCTTCCTGAAAATTGTTCAGCATCGGTTTCCAAATGTTAATAACTTGTTTTCTTTGCAATGGAAAACTAATCCTTAAAAGCAGGGCCATTTGAAAAATTTAGACAACAGAAATACAATGGTATGCTTGAAAATTATTGTATAATCAAGTACATTTAACTTACACTCCTATATTTTAAGTCATGATTTTGAATATTTATGGCTGTCAGAAAAGAAGATGAAACTAAACACTCAGCCCTTGAAGGCTAAAACTTGGTTAAGACATAAAAGGAAAAAAAAAAGTATCTTTGCCATATAAATGATTTCTGAGAATTACCATTTATTATAGTTCAAGGAAGAAGAACTTCACAAGTTTTAGCATGATTGAAGGTAGAGATAAAGCAAAGCCAATTTCACCTCATCAAGGCTTCCATTTTTCTTTTTGAAATGCTTAATCCAGTTATTTTTTGAAAGAAATAATGCCTCTTCATCCTGCAACAAACAAGAAAAGATTTGTGAAGGAGGATAAATGTGTGACAAAGTAAAGGGTGGCTGTTTTGTATCTTTCTGTTAACAGAAACTGGAGAAGAACAATAATAAAAATATAGAAGATGCAGTTTCTGCTTGTTCTTCACTGAGTTCATTATGAAACATTTCCTATATGGTTTTGTTGTGTTTTTTTGTACTATAGCTAGCAGTAAATAATTTTTCCTTCCTTCCTTCCTTCCTTCCTTCCTTCCTTCCTTCCTTCCTTCCTTCCTTCCTTCCTTCCTTCCTTC
>JANHFL010001258.1:75273-91697 GCA_032468155.1 Oxyrhabdium leporinum | reverse complement strand
TCTGACCATATTACAATAATGATTAAGTGACGTATACCATTAATATATGTATTTGAGTAGCTGTTAAATATAACAATGTGCTGAATTTTAATATTTGATTCCTGATGAACTAGACCAGGTTTAGTCCTTTAACCTATATCCATATTATTAGTGCCTGAGATAGCTCCCTGTATTGTATGCATTAAGTTATTTATTGTCTTTCTGCAAAGTCACTGGGCTACATTGTTAGTGCTTTATATGGCATTGTTGTGATTAATTCAAAACAGGTTGGAATCAGGGCCTGTGGCAGCAAACATTGGCATGCAATGTATTGAATTTGACTTAGAGAGTATCAAGTATTTTTTTCTACATGCTAAGAATATGAATGTTCATTAAAAAGGTATGAAAAATCTGTAACTATTTTAGCCCTCCTTGCAAGAATATGGTTTTCAGCTGTGATAGCTGCCTCTGCCAGTGAAAATGGAGTTTGGGAGGGCCACCGTTTTCGGCTGCTATGGCCTTCTGCAACCCTCTGTCAGCGAAAAAGGAGCTTGGGAGGGCTGCTGTTTTCGGCTGCAACAACCTCCTGTAACATTCTGCCAGAGAAAACGGAGTTCGGGACACTGTTTCCACTGGCAGAGCACCACTGACACGAGTGGTGTCACTGACATGAGTGATGTCGAGCTGGCTATGCACACCAGGCCATGCCCACCTGGCCCCCGATTTCAAATACAACCCTAATGCGGCCCTCAAAATTGAGTTTGACACCCCTGGTCTAGATAGAAGGTTTTCCTTTAACGGCATATTTCAGAATGTATAACTACTGCTGTCACAACATTAACTCTTACAACTATTCAGTTATTGCATCTAATGACAACTCTTGGAGTCTCTGGTTGAAACTACTCCTTGTAAGGTTTTATTCAGTGTTAGCTGATCTGAAGTTTAGCCTCAAGAGATTGTGCTTTGAGAAAGAAGCCAATTATTAGGGACCTTACAAAAAGGTTGTTGATTGCCCAGAGAAATAATAATTCATGCAGATAAAATGTTTGCCCTCAATCTATACCTTAAAAATTCTACTAGACAGTAATGTGCTTGCTATAATGGGAATAATCAAATACAGTATAATGGAACATATAAGGGCGTCATTTATTTCTTTTGAGACAGCCAGCTGCACTGAATTAAACGTTTATGCAAAAAATCTAATTAAAGATGATATCAGCACCTGGGTGGAGTGACAGAACACTAAAGACAAAAGTAAGGAAGAAGCTGTGGGCAACATATTACTGTAAACTTGATGGCAGAACAGAAATAATAGACCAGATTTTTGTGACATCTGATACATTTATAAAGTCAGCTATGATCAAGGAATACAGACAACTTCATTTGCCCTCTGAAATATTATTCTATCTAAGGAGAATTTGCTTATGACTGGAAGAATGATAAACAGTAGATTTAAGAGAAATGAAATGCAGAAGATGCAGTAATACACAATTCTGGGGCAATAGATATAAGAAATCAAAGATCTATGTTAATATTACAGTTTAAGCATTTATATACACACATACTTAATTTAATGACCACTCTTAACAGGTATAAGATTGCTTCATGAAAGATAATTCTGTCTAGGGCAATTAATCATGTTGATCTTTACCAGGTAAACCTGAATTTTAGTATTGTGAGAAAGTCTATTCTTTTTTTTTACTATCTTTATTTATTTAATAGTGCAGAAAAAAGGAAATTGGATACAATGAAAACCATTCATGATTCAAGCATCTACAATATTAAACAGCTTTTTATGCACAGTTGAATCAATGGCTTAAACCTAATGATTTCAATGACTTTCAATATATCTAACTGGACATAACAGTATTGATGCCCAACATTATAATGATTACTTGTTTATCTTCCTAAAACCATGTGGAATTTCTTCCAGGTCAATATTAGGTTTCTTCTCTTTAATTTGCTACTTTGGGATGTTTGCCACATAGTCTTAAATATACTACTAGCATTCTCATTCATGAATTATTAATCAATCTGACATCTGAAAAATCAAAGTCTGATTACTGTCTGGAATTGAAAGTCTGAATTGAATTGAAAAAGGTGGGGAATTTTCACTATATCCAACCCACATGAATTCTCCAATAAATAATCCTCAGAAGATTAAAATGAATAATATGAATAATGTATATTTCATTATACACATGGAAACAAGATTTTTAATAAACTCTTTAAGAAAAAATATCCTGCCTTTATTATTTTTATAAATAACTCAAGCTGGTTATGTAATATTTCTTCCTCCTCCTATTCTCCCCACAATAACAACCATGTGAGGTGATTTGGGCCGAGAGACTGACTGGCCCAAGGTCACCCAGGCCAGCTTTCATGCTTAGAGCGGAACTACTGGTAAAAGTCATAGTCTTCTGGTTTCTAGCCAGTGCCTTAATCACTAAACTACTGAATCTTAATAAACTTCTTTCGGTTACTAATTGCAATGCTTTCTGTATTATATACCTTTCGAAAGGATGACACAGTATGACTTTATAACTATTTTTCCTCAAACATTTAACAGGTTATTAAATGCTGGCTTGTAAGCAAACAAACTTTCTTTAATTTTTCGTTTTTAAGAAATACAAGCCTGGACGGTGTGATGAAATTTTGAAATGGAAGCCACCCAGTCTAAATTCAGTGGATTTTCGTCTAAAATTAGCAAGAGTTGTTGGAGAAGGGTATGTATGTCTTGCATGAAGAGCTTATTATCAGAAATGAACTGCTGGTAAAAAGAAAAAGCTACAGGCAAAACTGATTAGCATAAGAAGAGTTTTATCAGACAAGGTAATCGTACTGGGTTCAGAAGCCCAGACCAACATAGGAACAATAGATGAAGGCAAATGCTTGAGAAGGAAACTCAAGAGAAATAAAAAGGCTGGGCAGAGAGTGACTCAGGGGCAGAAATTCACATGGTATCTCAATTTTCCCTTTTCCCCCCATATATGTATATATTTTAAGCATCCTGTTGCTTCGTAGGAAGCAGATAGATCAAATACTATGAAGCCTATAAAACTCCAGTGTAAAGAGATGGAAAGTATTTAACTCAATTCCAGATACTGATGTAAAATAACCAAATAATTTTTCAGTCAAGTGCCCAGATCTTGGGGGTGGGGTGGGGATGATGCTGTGACAGCAAGAACTTGGAACACTGTTTGTAAGTCCACCTTGTTCAGCATCATTATAACTTCAAATGGTGGCTGAATGAGTGGTCATAACTTGAAGACTACCTGCATTCTCAAACGTCTTAAAAACACCTAAAATGCACTATTTGTCAGCGTTCCATCCAGGTTCCAATAAATCACTCAGCACTCAGATAAAAGTTAATCTAAGTAAGAGTTTATTGAAGAAACCATGTTGGCACATCTGGGAAAAAACTGAATCTGAAAACCCAGGTTTTTCCCCACCCAAAAGAGAACTTCAGAACCACCTTCTTTTGCCCATCATACATTAACATTCTCCAATCATAAGTGCTACCCATCATTCCATCTTCCATCTTGGCACTCCTCTTCCAGGTGCAGCATAGACTGTCCTTGACATTCTTAGAAAGAGTAATATTTTGACTACAACACTTCTAACTACATGAGAAAGTACTCCCTCTCTATTTCCCATGTGTAATTGATGTGGCAGCCTGCAGAGGCCTTGAAATTATGGCTTCCAAGGCTGACACTATTGATAAATCATAATCCAAGAAGCTCCCTTGCAATGCTTGAATATAAACCTGTAAATAGCGATTTGTTTTGTTTTCTTCTTTTAGTTTTGGATGTTTTTCTGTCAGACTTGTAGATCTGTTGAAGTAGTCCATAGATGTTGCATAGAGAGTATAGCATTCAGTCACTAAATTGCATCTAGTTATCAGTTTGATTTCCCTACCCCTTTTCAAATATGCTCTGGAAAATGCCATTGTATGAGCAGGAGTGTATAATTTGTATTTCCTTTGATCATGGCCAATCTTACTATTGAAAAATTGAAGGTTAATTTCACAAATTTAAATCTTTTTGGTGCTACTTCTGTTTCTTATTGGGTTTTAACAAGCATCATCACTGTGCTCTAAACTAAGGCAGCTTTATGAATTTGGAATCAATCAAACTGATACAAATGACTGTGGCTCACATTTAGAGTAGTTGTTTCAACAATTTTGAATTATATCTCATCAAAGAGAAGTATTCTTGAAAAGCAGTGCAGATCATTGCCACCTTAGATATAATTCATGTACTGTCTTACAGGTGTATTTTCTCCTTAAAGCCTCAAATGAGACAGTTTGCATTGGCCAACTAACAAAAAATTGTAGATTTTAGCAGATTTCCATTATTTATGCTTTAACAATACTATCCAGGTTCTTCCTGCTTGCTATGAAAAGTATGAAAGGGTGCGGGAAGGTATTCAGCATTTTTAATAGTTGTGCTATTCCTGCATTATAAATGATATTGTTGAGGAAACATTGTTATGTTATAGAGTCATCTTTATAAATGATTTTTTTTTCAAACAATGAGAGCGGCAGCATTTATGCCAAGGAGATTGTCGCTTAAAAGTAAGCATAAAGAACACATCAGAGGAAGGAGAGTGAAACTACTGAAGACAAAAGAAGCCTCCGTGGCACAATGTCTTTCTAACATTGCAAAAGTTGTTTGGCAGAGGAAGTTGAGACTTTGCAGAATTCTTCATTTGGAATAAGTTTTTTTTCTATAATGGTTTTAAAATGGAACCATGTCAGAAGAACAGAAAAGGTACAGAGAAATCTGTACCTTTTGATAACAGGAATGTCAAAGGATGGGAAAATGTCAGGGCTTTTCTGGATAACAGGCACAGACACATATGCACACACTGTACTCTAAATTACAATGATGTAATTATGTATTATACTGCTTTTCAAGTAAAAAAAATGGTGCTTATTCTCTCTAACCCCTCCCACCCTGCCTCCCCCTTTGCATAATAAATTGTACAAACATTTTCATAAAGACATTTCTTTACAGAGCATTTTAGTATCTTAACTGTCTTATTCCTTTCTCTTTGATTCATGTGTTTCTTAGCATATACTTACTCTGCTACACAGCCTCATTATTTTTGTTTCTTGGACTGTCTTTAAGCCTAGAGAAGAGAATGGGAGAAGGGAAGACAACTCTTTTCTGAATTTCTTGGAATTCCAGTACCTTTGTCAAAGTCCTTGCTGACTTCTGATCTGTCCTTGCAAACTCTGCTGTCCTTTTCTCCAGCCAGATTGCCCTGCCAACTGCTCTTTCTGATCCTTTTGCTCTTGCTAGTCCTCAACCTCTGACTCATGTAGCACAAACACCCCACCCCCCCGCCATTACCTAACAGTTCTGTCAATTTTATATATTTCCCCCCAAAGGCAGACATCCCTTCTGTCAGTTGTATTAATTAGGCAGGAAGCTTCTAGTGTCAGTGTGACACTTTGCATGGATCTAGCAAATAGGCAAAGACATAACCTTGAGACTAATTTACAACTCTGACCCAAGCAGGACATCTCATCCTGCTACAAGACAATCTGCTCTTCTGTTAACTGAACATTATTACATTACGCTTGATACTGCTTTGCAGTTGGTAGTACTGTATTGCCAATTAAAGAAAGGAATCCAGTAGAGGCCTGGAATTTATATATTTCGTCTGAAGAATATCCTTTATAGAATATATAGATCAAACTATGCTCCGAGACAGTTATTTCTGTTAGCAGATATTAACTTCAATCACAGATCTTACAAATAATTTTGGATTTGCAAAATTTTAGAAAAGACAGATTGCCCCAACTTATTAAAAACATACAAAAGCCTTGTTAGTGGCTTAGTCTTGAAAGTAGGTCAAAGAAATAAGAAAAATAATAACTAGACAGAAACAATTCTGATATTTAATCTATGAAAATATCACTTTTAAAATTAAAGCTACAGTATATTAGAAGATAAAATATGCTATTCATGGCAGTCTACTCATCCATGGAAAAGTATTCAATACAATAAATACTTGATTTAATAGACTAATAGGAGATGTGGGGTGGGGTAGGCTGTTAAATCTGAACCACAGTTTATATAGAGTTCATTAATGCAGTTTATATTACCTACAAATTTTGATAACTATTTTTATTCATACATCCATTATGTCAAGTTCTAATTCAGGACTTTATTCTACATCTGATGTTCTGCTCATTATTAACACCAGTTCAGACCTTAATACGATATGATATTCCTTATCTGCAATTAATGAGCTTTGTATACCAGATTCTAATGAATTACTGTGCACCCATCCGGTCATATAGGATACCCATATAACTGTTATCACACTACCTTACATTTTTCTTGTTCTTCTATCTGCCTTCCCCCTCCTTTTAAAAAATAAAATAGAAAAAAAAGGACAAATAGCTATAGTGCTGGGTTGGGGTGTTGTAGCTGTTTTCTTTGCTTTGTTTTAAAAATGAAGCTTTGATGTGTATTATGATTTACCGGAAGATGAAACTATCACAGTTGAGTAATCTTTATAGTGGGTAATATACCATTTCATGACAATGATAAATATTGGCTGTTATCAACAGATTTGAACTTAGTTTGACCAGAACTTTACAATATTTCATTATAAAGCTTACTGGTATTACAAAATTGTATTACCACAAATAAATCAGCAAGTGGATTTTACTAGAAAAGCTACTGGACATCAATAGCTTGATTAAATTGAATTCAAGAATCTCATCTATACATGGCTCAGTTTTCAAGATAGGACAATGAAGCTCTGTGCCATTTGGGACACTTTGCCATTCTATTGAATCTTTGAGATCAATAAATAAACAACTAAGTTGAATATTAAATGTAGAACTGCCTCCTCTTCCTTTTTCTAACCAAGCATTAGCTACAAAGAAATGGGTTATTTTTCATGGCTTTTGTCTTCCTTAATCTACGCATTCTGTTTTGTTTTTCACATTACCTCCCATTGTTCTCCTGTTTGCCGATGCCTAGAGTGTTTCTTTAATTAGAAGCTTCTATTCTGTTTTCCCCCCTATTACTTTGCTTTGGAATAGTTTTGACATTATATGTAATTATGTATTGTGGTTTACTCCATAATAACTCTTTCCTCTCAGTTGTAACATATAAATAAAACCCAGAATCTGCGCTGATTGCTGTGATTTTACATTTAACACAGTTATTATTACCTGTGATATTAAGAATTACCTTTATGATTAAAAAGAGATGGTTTTGGTTTGTTTTTAAAATATACTTCCTCTAGTAGAACAATAGATACAGTATGAAAAAAAATAATTTACATAGAAATGGACAACTATACTTCTACATACTTTAAACTGTGAAAAAACTATGTTTTAATATGCTTATTGAATTTTTAACTTTATTAGTTTATCAAAGTATAAAATAAAAAAGGCATGAAAAAGTAAGAAGAAAGGGAGGGAAAAAGAAGTGATATAGTGTAATGGGAGGGGAAAAACAGAAAAAGGCATCAACTTTCGACACTCTTTAGCACAGTAGAAGGTAACAACATTACAATCACAACTTTGTGGTATTCAATATGTTCATTGAATTGGAATGCGTTACAATATTGAATACCTTAAATGATTTATAGTACTTCTGCTTGGTGATGGAATGCATAAAGAGGAGAGCAAAGTAAAATTCATATTGCTATCTCAGTTACTAAACTGGAAGTAAAATTTAACACTAGAAAAATGTTTCCAGTCTTTCAGCGCAAGTTATGCTTTTATGATGAGACCTGAAGATACAAGACAATTGCTTTCTACTGTACTACATCTTAAACTAGAATTCTTTTAAGTTGTATAAATGTCCTTAAATAAAGTTAGGTCAATGTGAGACCAATTGAATAATCATTTATCAGGCACCAGCTTTTTGTTTCCATGTATACATTTCAAGAAGTTCAAGTATTTCATAGAATAGTGGAAGAAAGAATCAGGATAAATTTGCTAATATCATCTCTATTTTGGCAAATATTTGTTAATTAAGAAATCGATTTAAGTCTTAGTTTTAAACTTTACTCAAAAAGGAAAAAATCAGTTTTAAATCCCTGTTAACCAAGAATTAAAAGTAACTCATTTAACATCAGAAAGGGAAGACATTTGTAAAATTCTTATGGATAGTTGCTTGGAAACCAGGATAAATTTGATTTTAAATATTACTAGGGAAGATTCAAATTTAATGATTTAAATCATGATTTTAGTTACTGTTCTGGAAGATCCTATTACTATTTCTATTTGTTTGATGGCACCTTTGACAGATGTAAATTTCATTTCTAGAAGGTACATTTAGCATATAGAGTTTATATTGATTATTTTTAGATGAATTGCCATTAAAATTGAATTATATTTTAGTACTCACGCTCCTTTCAGAGCTTTACAGCTGGAGCAGCAGTTCTCATAATGATGCTTCATTTGGGCAAACAGACCTTACATTTTGTTGCGCTATTTGCATTTTCATGCTTGCTTCTCTTGTTCTCAAGTACAAGTGGTTGAATTTCATCAAAATATTCCCAGATGGGGTCTGTTTTACATAGTAGGGTTGTTTTATGCACTTTTATGCACTAAATTGTTTTTTTATCCCTTCACTTTAATTTACAGCATCTGATAGCTAAAGTGGATTTCTAGAATAAAGTCATGCTACATTTGATAGATATTAACTAGATAGATGTTAACTAAATTTGCACTTCTAATCTGCAAATCTTGAAGCAATATATTATACTTTAATGATGTGCTCTAACTGTCATTCTTTTGACTATACAGATAACACTTGACTTACAACCATTTGTTCAGCCACCATTCAAAGTTATGGTGGTACTAAACAAATGGCTGGATTGATTGGTCTTTAAAGTTTTGACCATCCAAACAACCCTGCAATCATGGTATCGTGGGCACTTGGCAAATGGCTTGCAGTGCCCCATGATAACATGATTGCCATTTACGAACTTCTCCGCTGGCTTCCCCAGAAAGTCAGTGGGGAAGCTGGCAGGAAAGATCAAAATTCACTATGGTAAATCTCCCCTACTCATGCACCCTTCCCCACCCCTTCTGCTTGTGCTGCATCAGCCATTTTCACATTCTTCCCAAGCCTTGCTATGCCTCCCTCGTGTCCTCCTCTAGCTTTGCTGAGCCTCCCTTGCACCTCATGCCGTCCTCCACCTGGCAACTTACTTACCTGCCTGGTACTCTGTTACAAGCCACCTGAGACTTTCAACTTCCCGCTGGCTTCCCTACTGACTTGATTGTTGCCTTGGAAATTGCGTAGCCTAACATGGGATTCGGTTAACATTTAGTGACAGAAATTCTGAGCCCAGTTGCCATCGTAAGTTGAGGACTACCTGTAGCTATTGTTGCTGTTCATAGGACCAATATTAAATGTAGTTGCAATGTATACATGCTATGTAGCATCAGCAGGCATTTGGTCATGTGCCTAATTCACAGTAAAGTGTGTTGCTTTATGGAAATCCTTTAGTCAAGCTAACTTGAATAAAGTTCTCCATCTTTGCAAATACCCCCAAATCATTTAAATTAACATTTGAGCTAGTAGATTATTAACGTTTGCATCATCAGAATATACAATGTATGTATATAAAACCTTGTGAAAGTGACATATTTAATGCTTGTCCTTGCTAAAATGTGTAGGCCAGTCAAGTTTATAGATATTTTAAGTGAAGGCTTGGTCAACTTTTGTATTTAATGTTTACTACAAGAATAATGTGTCTGCTCTGATGGAATTGAATTGGGCATCTTTACCGGCATGTGTTATTGAGCTTTTTGTTTTCTAGTCTATCCTGTTTTTTCATTCCCTTATGTAAGAGTGATGTTTCAAAATAACAAATGAACACTGGATAAAATGGACTGGAGCCCAGGGATACAGAAATAACATCCTGTAACTAATTAGATTAACAACATGCTATCATTTATATGAGCTGCTGGTTGTATATCAACACTGCAATTCTTTAAGGTAGCAGTTTAACTTGTTCAAAAGATAAGGATGGAACAGTAAATTTTCCACTTATACACACAAAGGATAGCATTACAGATTAAAATATCAATTAGATCAAGTCTTCAGATAACGGAAGTATTGCTTAAAGGGAACAAGAGAAAATATACTTTTAAAATAGTCAGATGATGCCACTATTTAATAATAGAGATTGTTTAATAGTTCAGCGCTTGTAGAAATACATTGCTGTCATCCTTCATAGACAGAATCTGCAAAACAGTTACTTTAGTCTGTGAAATTTGTGACAGAATTAAAACAATTTATCTGATTTGTGAATTAAAATCAGTATAAGAATTAAAAACTGCCAGACCAAGAAACATGAAAAAGTATTGTGGAGGAACTGTGAATTATTCTCATATTTCCTGTACATATTTTGTTGAGGACAAAAGTTCCTTACATGGGGATGAAATGGAAGGGGGAATTGAGACTTCACCAAAATGGAGAAGACTCTAAAAACGGCTGTTAGATGAAATAATAATCTCCCTAAGGAATGAGAGAAGATCCATTCTTTGAATAATTTATAAGTAGGATGGACGAAGTATTCAACACACTATAATGAAACTGTCAGGTGAGAGTAAAGGCATGTGGTGCTATTTAAGCTGTACTTTTTAAAAAAAAAAAAATATTTCCAAGGTTAAAATACACAATCAAAAAAAAAATTACAATACAAAACAAAAAAGCTGTCCTTTTTCATTACTCTTAGTAATACTTATATACAAGAAAGAATATGACCGTTTAACTCTGACTTAAGTATTAGCCAGCTTATACAGAGTTCTGTGAAAATATACTTATCCCTTTATGGATTTTCTGAATGTTTGCATATCTTTCCCTTAAATATTATCAGTGAAACTTAATTTGAGTCCTAATGGTACATTAAGGAAATACAATGTGAAAGCAAAGAACCCTGGAGTTGGTGCTTGTTCCATTTATATCATAATTGAAGTTGCCCAAAATATAATGTTCCAGTGTGAAAAGACTCTCCCATCCAGTTGATTCAGTTCTCACTACAGCCGGTTTATATTTCAAACAATGAGAACTGATTTGGGGTAGCTTACAGATATTTGCTTCTCATCAAAGCAATGTCCTTCCCATATTGAAGTTAAGGGGATGACCTATTCTGCTTTAAGCCTCGATACATCTAAAGGATGGCTTTCTGAATATGAATTATAATTCATGTAGAATTTGCTCTCTGTTAATAGCAATAGCACTTAGATTTATATACTGCTCCTTAGTGTTTTATAGCACTTTCTGAGCGGTTTACAAATGCCAGCATATTGCCCCCAATAGTTGGGTCCTCATTTTACTGATCTCAGAAGAATGAAAGGCTGAGTCAATCTTGAGCCGCTCAGGAACGAACTCCTCGCGGTGGGCAGAGTTACTTGCAATACAGCATTCTAACCATGCACCATCACAGCTCCATTAATACATATGCCTTCATTTAAATAAGCAGCAACTTTCCTAGCAAGTTGTGATAATGATTTCATATTTATTATCCTAAAATGTTAGCACCTTTCACTGTTGATGCTCATCCCCAGAACCCTTAACTAAAAGAAAACCATAATTATAACAGAGAGATAACCCTTACATTTTGTTTTTCCATTTCCATTTTAGCATTGTGTTTTGCACAATGATAAGTAAACAAAAGTTTTGTAAATGTTGCTTAACAAAGATACGCTTTTCAGTAAATATGGCTCATGAAGTTGCAATTGATCTTGAAATCTTGAGAATTACAGGCTTGACTGCCAATTTGCTACTTTTCCATATTTATATTTTAATTAATTTCAAGTAAGAATCTTAAATTAGATTTATGATTTTTGGTTCTCAGTTAAAAACATAATGTCTTTCTGGATTGCATGGGAGAAAATGATTTGGAAAAAACCTACTTTAGTACCTGTGTAAAACAATATTTAAAACAACCAGAACAAAAGAAAACTAATTAAAATGTTCTTCTATATAAACTACAGAAACCTATCTAATAGAAATAGCAATTATCATTGACTATACCATGTTTGTTTTCTTATACTAAATAAATGCTGTTGCTCTTCATGGATGGCTTTTTTACATAGGATAATCTGATAAAAATAAATTTTAGCCATTTATTTTGAAACTTAAATATTGTAACTAGTAGCAGGAATAGGAAGGGGATACTATATTAGCCACAACAAGGATATAGATAGATTATACCAGGGTGGGCAATTAATTTTTCCAAGGAGCCACATGAGAAAACTGGGACTGTTGTGGAGGGCCAAATTAATAGGGCTGTGAAGGTGCATAAGTATGCACATATAGACATAACTGAAAAAAAATAGCAGTTGCCTTCAAAATAAAAGCAATCCACACAGGCCAGACAAGGAAGCTAAAGGGCTAGATGTCACCTGGGGGCCATAAAATGCCCAAGTTTGGATTAAACTCATCAACCTGTTTAATTTTCTATGGATGCTTAAAGTCTGAATAAAAAATTGAAATTTGAAGATCTGGATAATTTTTGTACTTTACATAACTTGTAATTTATGTGTTACCTGTTTCAGCAGCTGCCTCTCTTTGGAGGACACCTATAATAGATTCCATATAGGCATGTTTTTAAGTAGGCCTCTGAGGAAAGTCTTCACAAAAGAACTTCTGCCATTGGCCCTGCCTTTTCTTAAATTTGAATCTCTATTGAATCTCTGAATGCTCTATTCCACCACCCCCTGCGTCACCTCATGGCCGTGGCACCACAAGCAATCAGATGGAATGGCTGGCTCACTGGCTTCACAGGCTCTTAAGTAGGGCTTATTTTGGGGGCAGGCTTATATTAGGCATACACAGAAAAAGCATGCTAGGGCTTATTTTCAGGAGAGGTCTTATTTTTGGGAAAACAGGGTATTAGGATTCCAGCTGAGAAGTGACATATAAATTAGAAAATTATATTCCTGTGAGAATTTTATATTTATTCCAAACATGTATTTTTTTTTTGTTAAGCACTCATTTTTGTAGAAATAATGAAGTGAGTTTTGTCCATTCCTAATCAGGTCATGCTTTGATAAGAATAATAATTACTCCTGACAAAAATACAAAGCAGTATGTTGCTAGATTTTATACTATTACTTTAGTTCTGGGTATATTAACAAGAATATGCAGTATATATGGGCCAGGATAGTTTACTTATCAAAACATGCACGATGGCATAAAGACAGCTTTTAATTAAAATTTTTATTTTTTCTTAGGCTTCTCCCACGGAACGTCGGATTGCTTTATGTTGGAAGTTTAGACAGACCTTTTGCAGAAATTAAGGTAATAGCAATTAACTTTGTAAGTTTTTGCCTAAGTAAAGTTATGATGCTTTGTTAGTTTGTGTGTGTGTGTTGTACCATTCATATGCTCAGCATTTGCAACTTTGTGAGAAATAAGCAACTTATTTTAAAACATTTTGATAAAGTATTTATACTTTAAAATGATTGCGTTCTTTACTTTCTTAAGTCCATTCTTTTTCAGACATTTGGTAGAGTTAGTGTATTCAAATCTGAGATACTCATCTTTTTCATGAGGATTAAATAATTCCAGGTTAATCTCTATATTAGGAGCCCTGGTGGCACAGTGATTAGAATAACAATATTGTAGGCTAACTGCCAACAGTCTGGAGTTTGATCCTGATTCAGCCTCCATCTTTCTGAGGTTGGTAAAATGAGGACCTAGATTTTTGAGGGCAATATGCAGATAATGCTTTAATGTAATGTAAACTGTGGGGTGGTATATAAGCCTCAGCACTATTACTATTGCTGTAATTATTGTAGAGAGAATAATAATACTGTCACAAAGAGGAAGACAATAGCTGTTTCCACTGTTGCTTCCTAGCATCTTACATTTAAGACATGCTGCCTACAGTTTTAGGTTAAATAAATAGTTATCAAGGTTAATACCATTAATAGCCTAGTACTCTATTTATTTATTCAGTCTTCTTTCAAAACTGAAACAAAAATTGCTGGTTATCAATTGATTTGATGGCAGCAAATCCCATAGTTTAGCTATGCATTGTATAAGCAATATTTAGCTTTTAATGCTTCTGAATATCAATACATTTTATTTTAAGAAATGATTCTAAATTTTGAGAGGGAGAAAAACTACTCTAAATTTACAGATAGTCTATGTTTTCCTCTGAGAAAGATCGAAATAGCCCCACCCACAATTATTTTAGCTATTTGTTATGTACATATTCAATTTTAAGGGGTTGTGATCAAATCTCTACATACATGCTCCAGGGATATGAGCGTAATTAATCAGGTGGTTCTTGATGCTCTTTTTTCTCTCTTCCATACCCAGATTCTGTTAATCACGTTATGAAAATATTTAATTTTTGTGAAACAGTTTTTAATTCTTAAGCACTTACTTTTTTAAATATAGCAACTATATTTTAAGTCTATATTTTAAGGGAAACTTTATCTGGAATCCCAAATCTTATAAGAGAAAATTTCCACACCAGTTGAAGAATCCTATTGAAATGATAGCAAGATAAATTGGCTATGATTAAGTCAAAGACAAAATTATATAACATTTAAAAATATAACGCTGGCACAATCATTTAATTTGTAAGAAAGTGACTGGAATCTTGCCTGAATGAAATTGCTTTTGGATAATTTCATGTTGAAATAACAGATCTGCAGGATTTAACTGATGATTTCCATAATAATATTTGAATGTGAGATAGTTAATAAAAGACATATTTCATAGTTGCCAACCTTGGCTACTGAAAACATGCCATAATTAGTCTTTGGAGATTATATTTATTCTTTTGGTATACTGCAGCCAGATGAAAAGATATAAAACGGAGAGCATATGATCAAATCTATCTCTTCTTATTGTAGAATGATCCTATGTAGGCAAGTATTATACCATAGGGAAAGGAGAACTGCTATCGTGCCAATCTGGGTCTTTGTTAGGAACAGAAATCAGTTCATGCATACTATTACATATAATTAGCATAAAATTATGGGCTAGAAACGAAAGAGTCATGCTGTTGCATTTTAGACAGCATATTCGTAATAAGCTGTAATAAAATAAGCGTTTTTGAATTGGATATAAGAATAGGCCTTACTTGCAATTACAAATGTATGTTCAATTGAAATACTTTTGAAGCTCAATTTAACAAAGCAAACACATTTTCTGGCAACTTTAGTATAATTGTTTCCGGGGTTGAAATCTCATTTGATTTAAAGAAAAAAAACCTTGAATAAAGCTAGCTGCTAGGAAGCAAAGCACAGTTGAAGAAAACTGTTTCAATTACCTGGTTTTTCAGTTTTATGTGAAACAGTAAATAACAGTAAGTGTCAAAGGATTTCTGTTTATTTTTTCCATACTTTCCATATGATTTAAATGATTTGTTCATATGTAGAAATTGTCATTTTAATGAGACATTTTGATTCTATATGCTATATATAGGACATTTCACTTAATATATAGGGCAGACCGCAGTTAACATCAAACATATATGCAATGAGAGAATTGAAATCTATATTTCCTCCTTGATAAACCCACCAATTTTATATAGATTTATAAGTCACTTTCCTTGATTTTTAAGCATATATTTAAAATGACAAGCAATGGCTTGCCATTCTTTTTCAGGAACATTACAAATGATAGAATCTAACATTGTGTTAGCAGGAGTTCTACTTTCTGTGGCCCTGCAAATTATGTATAATGTATTTGGCAGGGGAGTGCAGGAAACAGGAGCATTCTCCCTTCCAGTTCCTAAGAAGAAGATGTTTCTGTTAGCACATACATAATCAGTCCCCCTCCTCAGTTCCCCATCAGCAGCAAGCTACCAAAATTTAGTGGCAGGATGCACTGCTGATTTTAGCATGCAGTTAAGGGGAAGGAGTTGAAAGAAGCCACCTATATGGTTAAAACATCTTTAAAAGTATAATTACATTTCAGACATTTGGTCCATGCCTTTCTAGTAGTAGCATCGCATCTCCCTTCTTCCCTGCAGCCATCAGCTACGAAGTAAACAAGTAGAGTCCCAGGCACCAAAAGAAATGGATTCCCTGCTGTTTTAACAGAAACATGTATTGGATTTCCTCCATGCTATGCCAACTGGGAGACTTGTGTTTGAGGAAGAGGGGCTTTATGTAGAAACATTGTTTTATTATCTGAAAGGATTTAAAATGATGAAGGACAGCATCTTTTAAATTAAAGAGTAGAACTGAAAGAATTTATTATCGTATACCTCTGAATTGCTCAATTGCTGTGGCAGTTCAGCTGATCTTACATTGTGATTTGGGGGCAGTTTTGCAAAATATATCTGACAGTTATTTTTAAAATATTTTGGACTATATTATTATGTAAACATTTACAGATAAACAGTCCTTGCTAGAGTAGAGTAGAGTAGAGTAGAGTAGAATGGAATCGAATCGAATCGAATCGAATCGAATAGATTCTTTATTG